>CM039603.1:48824139-49070064 GCA_022457205.1 Saccharum spontaneum | reverse complement strand
TGAGGGGGCAGAGCGGAGGGAGGAGTGGCGATGTGCTGCGCGGGGGGGGGGGGGTTAAGGCGCGGGCGCACGCGTTGGTGGGGGCGACCGAGCGCCACCCGGCCGCTGTTGGCCGGCATGCGGCCGCCACGCGGCGCGCGAGCTCTGCCGGGGCGCCAGCGCGCGCGGCGAGTGCGCGGGCGGAGGAGGGAGACGGCCGGCTGGGCCTGGGCCGCGGCGGGGAGCGCGGGCGCGCGCGCGCGACTGGGCTGGGCTGCCTCGCGAACGGGCCGAGAAAGGAGGCTGCGGCCTGTTAAGGCAAAATTCCATTTTTCCAATTTCCAAATTCAATTTCAAATGTATTTCAAACTTCAAACCAAATTTTGAACAAGAAGAAAGCATTTTATGGATTTGGCCCAAAAATAAAAGTTGCTCAAAATTAAATTCTCTACAACTTTGATTAAGGGGCCATTTCAAAATTCCTAATAGATTTTAAATGACAAAATAAAAGCTAAATTAGGGAATACTTTTGAATATTTTTCATAGTTGTTTTTGAACAAGTTTTTGACCAAATTTGAGCTCCAAAATTTGAACTAAGGTTCCAAGTGATGTAAGAATTATGGTTGCAAGGCTTTTGATATAATGTGATTATCATATTGTTTTAATCCGTGAAATATAGCATGTTTAAGCTTTTATTTTAATCGAATTATACCATTATCATACATGATTATAATGATATGAATGATATGCAATATGATTGCCATGCAAAAATGCATTGCATAACACCGGGGTGTTACAGCCCTCCCCCCTTATAAAAATCTCGTCCCGAGATTTGGGTTATGAACCATTTATTATAAAAATCTTCATAGGCGTTCTTTAAGTATTCACCCGTTTCCCAAGATGCATCCCCTTCATCGTGATGACTCCATTGTACCTTATACGTTTTCACCACACTGTTTCGAGTAGCCCTTTCCTTGGTATCCAAAACTCGAACTGGCTGCTCCCGATACACCAGATCTGACTTCAGTTTTATGCCTCGAGGTTCAATCCTTTCCTCTGGAACGCGCAAACATTTCTTGAGATGTGATACATGAAAAACTGGGAATATAGCACCCATTGACTCTGGTAATTCCAATTTGTAAGCCACAGGACCTTTCCGTTCTAGGATTTTATAAGGTCCCACAAATCTGGCGGCCAGCTTTCTGCGCACACCAAACCTTTTCTTTTTCATTGGCGTAACTTTTAGATAGACATAGTCGCCAACTTCGAACACAAGCGGTCTCCTTCTCTTATCTGCATAACTTTTCTGACGTGACTGGGCTGCTCTCATATTCTGCTGGATGATATGAACTTTCTTTTCGGCTTCTTCTACGAAGTCAATACCATAATACCTTCTTTCCCCGGGCTCAATCCAGTTTAACGGTGTTCTACACTTTCGACCATACAGAGCCTCAAAAGGTGCCATCTTGATACTCTCTTGATAGCTGTTATTGTATGAGAACTCTGCTAATGGTAACCATGATTCCCATGAACCTCTGGAAGACAACACACAAGCTCTTAACATATCTTCTAGAATAGCATTAACTCTCTCAGTTTGACCATCTGTTTGAGGATGATAGGCAGTGCTACGAATCAGACTAGTCCCCAAACCTTTGTGCAAATGCTCCCAAAAGTGAGCAGTGAACTGTGACCCTCTGTCAGACACTATAGTCTTTGGTATGCCATGCAATCTCACAATCTCTGCAATATACTTCTCAGCATATTGAGGCGGTCTATATTCCGTTTTGACAGGCAAAAAGTGAGCTGTCTTAGTAAGACGATCCACAATTACCCAAATGGAATCGTGACCTTTTTGAGTAGTGGGTAAACCTGTGATAAAATCCATACTTATGTCATCCCACTTCCAACTTGGTACTGACAAAGGTTGTAACATTCCGGCAGGCTTCATGTGAATTGCTTTTACTCTACAACACGTGTCACATCTGGCTACATACGCTGCAATTTCCTTCTTCATCTTGGTCCACCAATAACGAGGTCTTAGTTCTTGATACATTTTACTGCTGCCAGGATGAATAGACAACTTAGAGAGATGAGCTTCATCCAAAATTTTATTCTTAAGCTCTCTATCCTTTGGAACAACAAGACGGTTGTCGAACCACAACACATCCTGCTCATCTACCCTGAAGTGTTTCGAGGGTTCTTCTTGAATCTTCTTTTTGATGTGGAATATCCCCTTGTCTGTTTTCTGACCTTCTATAATCTTACTCTCCAAGGAACAACTGACCTGAATACTTTGTAGCACGGCAGGGTGCATTAGATCGAAACCATCTTCAAGCAAGGGTTGCACATTCAGACAATGTGACTTTCTGCTTAAAGCATCGGCTACCACATTGGCTTTCCCAGGGTGATACTGTACATTCAAGTTGTAGTCTTTGATCAGTTCTAACCATCTCCGCTGTCTCATGTTCAATTCTGGTTGGGTGAAAATATACTTGAGACTCTTATGATCGGTGAAAATGTTGCACACGTTACCCAGCAGATAGTGTCTCCAAATCTTTAAGGCATGCACTACAGCGGCAAGCTCAAGATCATGTGTCGGGTAATTGATTTCATGTTTTCTCAACTGCCGGGAGGCATAAGCAATTACTCTTCCTTCTTGCATCAGCACACACCCTAGTCCTGTTTTTGACGCGTCACAGAACACATCAAAAGGTTTCTCGATGTCGGGTTGTGCAAGAAATGGAGCAGTGGTCAACAGTTTCCGCAAGGTATGGAAAGCTGTCTCACACTCCTCTGTCCACGCGAACTTGTGATCTTTCTGTAACAGACTTGTCATAGGCTTGGCAATCTTCGAGAAGTCTGGGATAAAGCGGCGATAGTAACCAGCTAAGCCTAGGAAACTCCTGACTTCTGACACTGTGGTTGGAGTCTTCCAATCCATAACCTCTTGCACTTTACTCGGATCTACAGAAACTCCATTCTCAGATAGAATATGACCGAGGAAAGGAACTTTCTTCAACCAAAATTCACATTTGCTGAACTTAGCATATAACTTATGATTTCTCAACCTGGTCAAGACAATTCTCAGATGCTCTTCATGCTCTTTCTCGTTTTCAGAGTATACTAGAATGTCATCAATGAAGACAACTACAAACTTGTCCAACTCTGGCATGAAAACCGTATTCATCAGATACATAAAATATGCAGGAGCATTTGTTAGTCCAAATGACATAACAAGATACTCGTACAACCCGTATCTGGTAGAAAAGGCGGTTTTCGGAACATCTTGAGGTCTAATCTTTATCTGATGATATCCCGACCTTAAGTCTATCTTGGAGAACACTCTGGCTTTAGCTAACTGATCAAACAGAACATCTATATGAGGTAAGGGATATTTATTCTTGATGGTTACAGCGTTAAGAGGTCGGTAATCCACACACATCCTGAGAGTACCCTCTTTCTTCTTCTTTACAAACAAGGCAGGACATCCCCATTCAGACTTACTTGGGCGAATAAACCCCTTCTTTAATAACTCTTCCAACTGTTTCTTCAACTCAGCTAATTCATCCGGAGGCATCCGATAAGGTCTCCTTGAAATTGGAGCTGTCCCAGGGATCAACTCGATTCCGAACTCAACATCTCTATCTGGAGGAAGGCCAGGCAATTCGTCTGGGAACACATCCGGAAACTCACATACTACTGGGATCTGATGGATAGGAGTAACTTCCATGGCACAGGTCACACTCACAAGATCTGTTCTTTTAGGCAATGGTACCTGAAAAGTACCCTCTGCCTGGGGATCTTTAAGGGTAAGCATCCGACTGCTTGTATCTATGACTGCTTCCCAGTCTTTCATCCAGTTCATTCCTATTATTACATCCAGAACTAGTCCAGGCATAACTACCAGGTTCACTCTGAACTTCCGACTACCTAACTCAAGGGTTGCCCCTCTAACCATCTTATTGGTTAACACATCAGCTCCTGCTGAACTTATGCGATAACCATAACTCAATTCTGTGCATAGTTGTTCATGCTTCCGTGCAAATGCTTGACTCATAAAAGAATGCGAAGATCCAGAATCAAAAAGAACAACTGCAGGGTGATGGTTCACAAGAAACTTACCAGCAGTTACAGGCTCTCCCTCAGGAACTTCATCAATGGCGGTGTGGTGCACACGGGCATTGTAAGTCTGTTGCTTCTTTTTAGGCGGATAAGGGCAGAACTTGGAAAAGTGGCCTGGCTGACCACAGTTGTAGCAGGGCCCTTTCACTGTACCGGCAGACCCTACTGCTCCCTTGGAGTTGCTCTGTTCTGCAGCTGCGTTGGTCTTTGTTGGCGGCACTGCCATCTTGTACGGTTTCTGTGGCCCCTTGTAGTTCTGAGTTTTATGCTGCGGCGGCCTGAACCTCGCACCAGGTGCGGACGGACGATAAGATGAACGATTGGCAGGGACAACTCTGGACTGGGATGGTCCTGACTCGAACACTCTCTTGCGGTTCTTGGATGCGGTGTAAGCATTATTGTTCTTCTCTTGCTTCAAACAGTCACTGATAAAGTCGTTGAATCTGTTGCGGGTATTGGTACCCACATGCTTCATCATCTTCGGACTCAATCCTCTCTTGAAACTAGCAATCTTCTTTGCATCTGTGTCAACCATGTCTGGAGCATAGCGGCACAAATTATTAAAGGCATGCAGATACTGTGTCACTGTCTTGGTACCCTGATTCAAGGCTAAGAACTCTCCAAGCTTCATCTCAACCAACCCTGGGGGAATATAAACTCCCTTAAAAGCTTCAGTGAAATCCCTCCAAGAGATCTGGGTATTAGGAGGAAAAGTACTACGGTGATGCTTCCACCACATTCCTGCTGGTCCTTGTAACTGATGTGCAGCATACTCTACTTTCAGAACTTCTGTCATCCTTAACACACGGAACTTATCTTCCATAGTGTTAATCCATTCCTCGGCATCAAGTGGCTCTGCTGCTTCTTTGAAAATAGGTGGCCTCGTATCCATGAAATCCTTGAAACTGCTGTACTGGTTCACTCCATGGCCACCACCTTGGTTATTTCCCCTTTGAACATTTTCCGCGATGGTGCGCAGAAAGTCTTCCATATTCCTCTGTGATTGTTCAGTACTGCGCTGACTTCCAAGAAACTGTGTGAAGAACATTTCTGCGGTAAGCGGCGGAGGAGGGGGCAAATGTGGTTCTGGACGTGGTTCTTGGTGGTTGACATTGTTGGCACCACTTCCACCAGCTCCTGCACCATTGCCACCAGTCTCAGCGGCTTCATACGTAGCACGACGAGTGTTGGCCATCTGCATATTTCAGCAACAAGCACCATTGAGTGAAGTTGTAAAATTATGTCCGAATGAACAATTATGCCATACTGAATTCATTGGAGAGAACAAGTCATACAAGAAAACAGAGGCGCAATAATTTCATTCCAATTAAACAACAACACCAATTCAGTTACTTCAAATGCAACATCACGTTCCATACAACCACGTTGCCAGCATACATACACTGGACTTTGATGCGTTCGGGTATCGCATACACAACCAAACTCCAAAAGATCGTCAGTCTCAAGGTCGAACAGGATACATCATGACACATGAAAACCAACAGAAGGCCATCGCGTCAAGCCTAGCTACTAACGCAGGACACTATCCTACTCCTCGGGGCCATCGTCGATGTCGGAGGCGTCGCCATCGCTACCCTCAGCTGCAGCGTCGGCGTCGATGTCCATCTGAGCGGCGTTCGGAGGAGCATACGGGCCTATCCCGTTGTAGAGGGCATGGAACTCTTCATGCAAGTTGGCATTGTACTCTTCTAGCTCCTCGACCCTCTGCCTCAGAAGGTCTCTCTCGTTCCAGGCTTCATTCCTTTCTTGTACTAGCTGCTCCAACAGGCGATCTGCATTCCTGTTGGCCTGAGTCAGCCTCTGTACCTGCTGCATGGAACTCTCGCCTCTCTCGAGAGCTCGGTCCCGCTGCAAGCTCATATCAGCCAACTGCTCCTGCAAGCCAGCTATAGCACGCGCTTGCTTTTTCTTCTGCTTCCTTGCTTCAATCCGATCATCACCACGTAGGCCAGTCAAGGTCCAGTAGGTATTCTCCAGACCTTGGTATGCTCTGATGGCTGCATACATGGCACTCATGGTGTGGTTGTCACTAGCCCGTCCTTCACTGGGGCCTCTAACCAGGGCACTTCCTTGCGGCTGTACCCAAATGGCGTCGCGAGGATCGTCTCTCGGGAAGGTACCGGCCAAAGCTGCTGCTAACTCATTGGGAAATCTGCTCATGATGTCTCGGAGGACGCGAAAAGCTGCACCTTCTGCACCCTCGACTGGAGTGCGTCCTTCGAACTCCAGATGCCAACCATCCCATTCTGGCACATCACCAAGAGCAGGGACGGTGATCTCTACCACAGCAAGTCCATCTTCAGCTAGCTGACTCTCGCTCCAAGAGTAAACTGGCTCTTGTCCCTCCGGGTACCCCACATCATGTAGCACTCTCCAAAGCAAGGTGGGCATGCCAAACTCGCTTAGAAAAGTGTCCGTGTTGCGGTGCTCCCGCGGGGCTAGCTGACGACGGGGTGCTCTTCCTCCAGTGGACTTGCGGGCAGTCTGCTTCGTGCGGGCCATCTGTAGCACAAGTTTTAAATTACCCGGTGAGAACATATTTTAGTTGAGGTCACTTTTATCGAAATGGGATAATCCTTTTATAAGGGGAGGAATGCATGCCATGAATGGAATGCACAAACAATATGATGCATGCACGAGTCTTACGTTCTCACAAACTTATGAAAAAGCATCTAACGGTGATTTCGGTGGCATACAACGATCTCTCTTATACGTAACTAATTCGGTCTACACGATACGCTGTTATGTACCTGCAGAAAACTCATTTCAGCCCATTCCCCATGAATGCATGAAAGCAGTAAATCTACCTACACGCTTTACACGAATCCCCAGATGCGTGTACAACGGTAGTAACTACCCAAACACATCGTCCTATTGACGGCATCGCCTCAACGGATGGAACACCCACACATGCGACACTTTTATAAAAACATGTGTACAACATGTAATTATCCAAGTATCATATAAGCACTTTCCCTAGATCGGCGGTGTATCCGATCATGCTCTCACAACTCACACTTACCGAAGCGTAGAGGTAACTGATCCATACATTACCACTCAATTAAGTGGCACTCATACAATAGCACGCCGTATGAGCAACGAAAAAGAAATATGGTGCAGAACCCCAAGTTAGTACTTAAATAGCCACCTAGAGTCCTTAACTGGGCATACAGGATATGACCACTGGCACACTTTTTAGTTTCAAAATCACACTTTTTAAGCAAGGTTTTGGTTTAAATACACTTATGAACAGTAATTACGCTAAACCATGCTCCGATACCAGCTGTAACAGAACCGCCCAATTATACGAGATTAAGTAAGAAAATCATCCAACGGACGGACAATTTACCAAACTTAAGCCCGTATAACCCGGTAGTCCGTGAAATCTCGACGGATTTCAAACCATTTCACATCACAGCCAAGATCGTAATAAGTTCAGCGATTACCTTCATAAGTTACACAGTAGTTTGCGGCACAAAATACATCGGAGTTTTAAACATAGTTATTACAAACCAGTTCCAAATAAAGTAGCGGAAGCATTAGTTCAAAGCACACACACACGCACAACTTTCCAAAATAAAGTGCCAGCTCGCGATCATCTCCCACAAAAGCATCAGGCGAGGAGTAGTGAGTGACCATTGCCCATGGTCCTAGGCTTCGCCCATCGCAGGGTAGAGACAGTTGATACAATAACCATAGTACATCTGTCCATCTGCAACAAGTGGGAACAAAGCCCTGAGTACGAGAAGGTACTCAGCTAGACTTACCCGACAGAACCAAAACAAAAAGACTCCAAGGATCATGATAGGCATTTTGGTGGGGTAGCTGACTCATTTGCAAGAAAAGCATTTTTAGCTTATCAAAGCATTTACAAAGCATGTCATCTTTTAAATCTTTATTCTCCTGTCAACTATGTTTGCACTTTATGCTAAAGTAACCATGTAATTAAGCAAGCAAGGATTACCATTGATCATTAACAATAGTTACCATGTCATTTCCTCATAACTATCCAAGTGTTGCATCCATATTACTACGATGAAGTAACTCAAGTCAAGTGTTCACTATCCAGTGAACGATGGCGATTCGAATCGATTATTGACCAGCTGGTAATTTATTCCTCACACAAACCTCACTCACCCGCTAAAGTGAGGTATTGGTCACCGAGTCAACCATTCAGGTAAAGTCGCGAGCTTGCCAGGAACCACATGTACCCGGGGGCCGCCCGACTGCTCTTTGGCCTTATCATCGCGCCCCCGTTTCCTGCCACTACTGCTCCGGTACAGTGCGTTGCGGGCAATCTACTCGGCCCGAATAATCTCCCGGCTTCGCGGTCGAAAGGTACTTTATCCGGCCAGCTAAATGTGAGGCATGCGTTCAACATGACCCGAGGCCCGACATCGGACGGTCCTTAATCGACACAGACGGAAGACACTACAGTCCAGAACCCTGCAAGCTTCCGCCCGGTCTCATATTCATTTCCACACTTAGTTATTCTCACATGACATTTCTTTCACATAAAACCAGGTAATCCCCTATAGCTCGCGGATGACAGGCAATCACCCGACTTCTACCGGTCTAAGCAAGCTAAGCAAGTATTGACCGTGGACACCAGGGTGACAAGGATCGGGTAAAACAAGGTGGAACAAGGCATAATGCAACAACGTTTGCAAACAACTCCTAAACTTAATGCATCAGATTAAGTGAAATTAATAAATAATTCTTTGCAAACCGAGGGAGAAATGCTCCGGGGCTTGCCTCGCTCGAAGGTACTGGGACGATGGTCGGGGCACTCCGGAAGCTCTTCACCGGACTCCTCTTCTGCTTCTGCTGGCTCCGGCTCCTCGGGCTGCTCCTCTGCGTCCTCGGGAACTACTGTCGGAACCACCTCCTGCGATCCTGTATGATGCAGAAGTATGAGTGCAACATGCATAGGTGCAATGCAGAAGTGACATGAGACGATGAAGATGCGGAATGCATGCGATGAAGTGAATATGTTACGTTATTGGATCATGCGAAAAATATGACTCTTCTACAAGGTAGTCTACGTCATCCAAGAACATGTACTCGAAAACTACCACTACTATTCTCTATCATGCAAGGGCACTTGAACACTCAAGATGCTTCAAAGATACACCAAAGTGTACCTTACTAATTATCTTTGCATTAAAGAATAAAAGGGAAACCCTAATTAGCCCTACATTTGAACAGCAACACATATTTTAGTAGCTCAGAAAAATCTTAGAAAATTACAGTGGATTACTACTATCAAAACTAGCATGACACAAGATTTTTACTGCATTTGGACATTTAGAACTTACTATGCAAAAATAACAAACTAAGGCCTAAAATAGCTATTTAAAATACTTTACATTTTGAAAAGTATCAAACAACAGATTTAGGAATTTTTCTACTATCTACTACCTAAACAAACACTATAGAAAAATTATCACTTGCATGTTTTATTCAAATTTATTTAAATAACAAAAATAACAAATATTGGTAATAGAAAGCATTTGAACTACAACTACAAATTTTTATACAGAACACCCAAGCTATAAAATTTCCCTAGAAAGTACATGTCACAAAAAGATTAATAAATTTGGAATCATATTTTTCTGACTTTTCTAGGATTTATTAAGTATTTATCAAGAAAACAGCCATTTTACTATTTAATTATAAACTCTACAGAAAAGTTCATCAAATTTGACATGCAACAATTTTATCTCATAGATCTGGTCCTAAAGAGTTCATAGAAATTTGTTTCATCAAATTTGGAGCCAAAATGAGCAAGTTACAATTTTTCTAAAGCATTTATACATTTTCTGAAAAATCATTTCCAAAAATCCTTTTTAAATCCAGCCGCTGAACTGCTAGATGCACCCGGTGATCTACACACGCGCGCGCACACAGAGACAGACAGGCGGGCCCGCGGGTCAATCGGGTCCCACGCGTCAGCCGCTCCGAGTCAAGGAGGGCGCTGACCGCGCGGATCCCGACGACGGCGAGGTCGCCGGCGACGAGGTTGAAAGCCCAAGTTTGGTTTTGGTAATTAATGACACCAAGTTGCTAATGCCATGTGTTAAGTGTTTTGAGTTAGGCATAAGCAACACATGTGATGAAGGTGTACGTGGCAAGGAGTGGTGGCCACAAGATCACAAAGAGATGGCACATGGACATGAAATGATGAGCAAGATCATGGTGGAGATGCACATGAAATGATGGATATGATGATCAAGTGAAAGAGAATGATCTAAGAGCGCAAGGCAAAGGTATAACAATAGGGTTTTCCTTTTGCCGGTCTAAGATGAGTAGAGAAGTGATTGACCGGGTTTAGGATACATAGCCGACTATCAAGAGGGGCAATCATGGTTAGCTCGGGAATCAAGTGCCACTAGATCAATGTCTTGAGCATATGCATTTAGGATCTAGTAAAGAGCTAACATAACGCCTTGGAAAATGTTTGTGAAATGCTAACACACTTGCACTTGATGGTGTACACTTGGTGGTGTTAGCACTTTTGCGAAGGCGGTGGAGTTTAAGTGGTAGAGAGGGGTTTGGGTTCCTCTCTCCCTCCCGCCGAGCTTGCGAGGCGGGATTCGGCGCTTTTTGGAGAAGTGAAATGCCTATTTTCTATTGCGCCGAAAGTCGGAAAAGAAACAGAGGCGAACGGAGGTCACTGCGTGCACCGGACGCTGCACCGGACGCGGTCACTGCGCGACCGGCGCGTCCGGTCAGGCGAAAAGCAGTTCACAAGGTTCACCGGACGCGGTGCGCGTCCGGTCATAGGTCACCGGACGCGTCCGGTGGTCCAGGGTGCTTACTGGACTCGCACCGGACGCGAGTACTGTGGCGTCCGGTCAGTTCTTCAGCGCGTCCGGTGGGTGTTTCGCAGTGCGCGGCTCGGTGTTCACCGGCGCGTCCGGTGGGTCACGGGACCGGCGCGTCCGGTCATGACCAGCGCGTCCGGTCGCTCGGTCGAGCGCGTCCGGTCAACGGTAACGGCTAGTTCGAACGGCACTATTCACGTCTGTCGCGTAGTGACCGGACGCGTCCGGTCACCCGGACCGGCGCGTCCGGTGATCGCGATTTCTGCTGCGTCGTTTCTAACGGCTAGTTGCGTACCCCTTCGTTATAAATAGATGGTGGCCGGGGTTTGAGGGCAACTCTTGCACATTTTGAGACATAGAGACATCCTTTGAGCTAGAGAACAACCCCTCCACTCATCTCTTTGATTGATTGCACATCTTGAGTGAGATTGAGTGAGATTCAAGTGCATTGCTTGAGAGTTGCATTCTAGAGGCACTTGATCTTCGAGTTGCTGCGGATTTCTTGTTACTCTTCCGTGTTTCCCGACACGGTAGACGGCTTGGAGCAGCGGAGGTGATTGAGCTCGCAATTGGAGATTGTTGGAGCCTTCACCAAGTGTTGTAAGGGGTTCTTGATCCTTCCCTGCGGGAGTTCGCAAATTGGATACTCTAGTGGAGCTCGTGGCTTGGAGGATCCCCATCTTGTGTGCGGTTGTGCGGCGCCCGCCGAGGGCTCAACTCTTGATAGTTGATTAGCTCGCGAACCGACAAGTGGGTGCATCGCCACAACGAGGAGTAGCTTGCCGGGAAGCAAGTGAACCTCGGGATAAATTCTTGTGTCATTCTCTTCCCGAGGATTTCTCTTGTGTGATTGATTGATTGGTACTTCTCGTCTCTACACGGCGGTATAATCACTCGAAGCTCTTCTCTCGTATTACTTCTCGTATCTAGCTTGTTGTTGTTGTGTTTAGTGGATAGCCTTGAACTAGACTTGTGTAGGTGGCTTGCTTAGTTAGTTAGTGCTAGTGCTTTTAGCTCCGCCACCTTTTATACTAACTTGTGGTTAAGTAATTTGTGTAGAAGTTTTTATTAGGCTATTCACCCCCCCCCTCTAGCCTTTTTGGACCTTACAAGTGGTATCGGAGCCGAGGCACCGTTTATTTGAGGCTTAACAACCTACGGTGAAAAAGAAATGGCTCAATTAAGTTTGCACATCAACAACACCAAGAAGGCACCTCACTTTGATGGCACAAATTATGCATATTGGAAGGTTAAGATGACCGCACACCTCAAGTCAATCAATAGAGAAGTGTGGAAGGTCACCGAAACAAAATTTGAGGTTGCTAATCCGGAAGCACCTACACCGGTAGAAGAGAAGAAGCTCCAATGCAATGACATTGCCATTAGTGCTCTTCATGAGGCACTAGATGACAAGACCTTTGAGCAAGTGAAGAACATTGAGATCGCTCATGATGCTTGGGCCAAGCTAGAAGAAACATTTGAGGGCACCGAAGGCACAAAGACCGCTAAAGCATATATCTTGCAAGAAAAATTTTCAAGCTTCAAGATGCAAGATGATGAGAGTGTACCGGAGATGTTTCATAGATTGCAAGTCATTGTCAATGAGCTCAAGGCACTTGGTGAGGAAGTCAAGGACAACCAATTCTCTATGAAGTTCTTGAGAAGCTTGCCCAAGAGGTTTGATACATTGATCACCGTGCTAGTAAGGACTACATTGAAGGATTCAACTCCTCAACAAATATTTCAAGAAGTAATGACCGATGATTCGTATAGAGAAGATGATGAGAAGGATGAGTTGGTCAAGAAGAAGAAGAAGGAGAATGAGAAGAAAGATGATGAAAAGAAGAAGAGTGTGGCATTCAAAGCCACCACATCCAAGGGCAAATCCAAGATTGAATCATCAAGTGAAGAAGACTCAAGCTCTTGTGATAGTGATGACATTGATGAGAAGATGGCTCTCTTTGTCAAGCAATTTGGAAAATTCATGAAGAAGAAGGGCTATCGTGCAAGAAGGAAGAAGAACTCATCTAAGAAGAATGAGCATACCATGAGATGCTTTAGATGCCATAGCAAAGATCATCTCATTGCAAAGTGTCCTTATGATAGTGATGATGAAGATGCTATCAAGAAGGAGAGGAAGAAGCAAAAGAAGAAGCTAGAAAAGAAGGAAAGCTCTCATAAAAAGAAGAATGACTCTCATGTTGCTACATGGGATAGTGATGATTCCTCAAGTGATGATGAGGATGACTACAAGAGCAAGAAGAAGGGACATGCTAGCATTGCTATCCAAGAGAAGGTCTCCCTCTTCGACACTCCATCGTGCTTCATGGCTAAGGCCGCTAAGGTATCATCCGATGATGAGAGTGATCATGATAATGCTAGTGATAGTGATAGTGATGAAGAAGAATTCACTAAAGATGAACTAATCACTATGCTAGAAGATTGCACTCAACATTATAAAGAATCTAGAAAGGAATGCAAGGGCTTGCTTAAGGAAAAGAAAAATCTTATGCAAGAACTTGATGAGCTTAGAGCATCTTATGAGAGTCTAAAGGTAGACCATAAGAAACTTCAAAAGTCTCACACTAAGCTTGAAGAAGCTCATTCCTCTCTAGTTGAAAAATGTGAAAACATGCCAACTAATGTTGAAAAAGCTAAAACTTGCAACATAGGCATATCTTGTGATATAATTGATGAATCTTGTCATAAGCCTATTGTTGTTGCTCCCACTAACCCTTCATGTAGCTCATCTACATCATCCTCATCTAGTAGTGATGGTTTCACTTGTGACTCCACACTTATAGTTGAGAATGAAAATCTCAAGAAGGAGGTAAAAGAGCTCAATCACACCTTAGCCAAGGCTTATGGTGGTGAGGACCGCTTGCTTATGTGCTTGGGTAGCCAAAGAGCTTCTCTCTACAAAGAGGGATTGGGCTATAACCCCAAGAAAGGCAAAGCCGCTTTTGCTCCTCACAAGACTCGTTTTGTGAAGAACAATGGTAGCTATTGCAAAAGTTGCAAGCAAGTTGGTCACATAGAGCGACATTGCATGAACAAGAAATCCAATGCTAATGTATCCTCAATTAAGTTTGACTCTTTCTATATACTTACCAAGGGTACAAATGGTGTTCATGCTAAGTTCATTGGTGCACCATGGATGGGCTCAAAGAAGAAAGCCATTTGGGTACCAAAGAGCTTGGTCACTAACCTTGGAGGACCCAAACAAGTTTGGGTACCTAAAAAGAATTGATCTTATCTTGTAGGTCAATTACAAAGCCGGAGGAAGGCATTGGGTGCTTGATAGTGGGTGCACTCAACATATGACCGGAGATTCTTGTATGTTCAAATCAATTGATACAAGTCAAAATGGTGGTTTCGATGCTATCACTTTCGGCAACAACAAGAAAGGCAAGGTCAAGGGGCTTGGTAAAATTGCTATCTCAAATGACATGAGCATATCTAATGTGTTGCTAGTTGAGAGCTTGGATTTCAATCTTTTATCGGTGGCTCAACTTTGTGATCTTGGCTTCAAGTGCATATTTGGTAGTGATGATGTTGAAGTCATAAGTGTTGATGGATCAAATTTGATATTCAAAGGTTTTAGACATGGTAGCTTATACTTGGTTGACTTCAATGATAGTGAGACACAATTGACATCATGCTTGCTTAGCAAATCTAGTATGGGTTGGTTATGGCATAGAAGGCTTGGTCATGTTGGAATGAAACAATTGAACAAACTTTTGAGGCATGACTTAGTTAGAGGCTTGAAGGATGTCACCTTTGAGAAGGATAAACCTTGTAGTGCTTGTCAAGCCGGCAAACAAGTTGGAAATAAACATCCTAGTAAGAGTGAAATGAGTACATCAAAGGCATTTGAGCTATTACACATGGACTTGTTTGGGCCAACAACATACACTAGTATTGGTGGAAACAAGTATGGTTTTGTGATTGTTGATGACTACACTAGATACACTTGGGTGTTCTTTCTCTATGACAAGAGTGATGTACATGATCTATTCAAATCTTTTGTCAAGAGAGTGCAAAATGAGTTTGAGACTACCATCAAGAAGATTAGAAGTGACAATGGTAGTGAATTCAAGAACACAAGAATTGAAGATTTGTGTGATGATCTTGGTATTGGACATCAATTCTCTCCAACATACACTCCTCAATCCAATGGTGTAGTTGAAAGAAAGAATAGAACTTTGATTGACATGGCTAGATCAATGCTTAGTGAATACAATGTGAGTCATTCATTTTGGAGTGAAGCTATCAACACGGCTTGCTATTGTAGCAACCGTCTTTATTGCCATGGAAAGCTTGGAAAGACACCATATGAGCTATTGAATGGAAGAAAGCCCAACATTGCATACTTTAGAGTGTTTGGTTGCAAATGCTATATTCTCAAGAAAGGCACTAGATTGAGCAAGTTTGAAAAGAAATGTGATGAAGGGTTCTTACTTGGTTATTCTACCACAAGCAAAGCATATAGAGTTTGGAATCTCACAAAAGGCACCTTGGAAGAAGTTCATGATGTTGAGTTTGATGAAACCCAAGGATCTCAAAATGAAGCTCAAAACCTTGATGATGTGAGAGGAGATCAATTGTCAAATGCAATGAAGAACATGGACATTGGTGACATAAGGCCGAGGCAAGTTGATGATGATGATATTCATGTGATCAACCAAAGTGTGCAAATTGATACAAATCAGCAAGCTCTAGTGGTTCTCATGATGAAGTGCAAGATCAAGGTCAAGCTAGTGGAAGCAATCAACTCCCAATACTCCAACCTACTAGTATTGCAAGAGATCATCCATTGATCAAATCATTGGTGGAATTCAAAAGTGGTGTTCAAACTAGATCAAGATTAGCATCCTTTTGTGAGCACTACTCATTCGTGTCACTTGAAGAACCTAAGAAAATAGAAGATGCTTTGAAGGATTCCGATTGGGTAAATGCCATGCATGAAGAACTAAACAACTTTGCTAGAAATCAAGTTTGGGAACTTGTGGAAAGACCAAAGAACTACAATGTAATTGGCACCAAGTGGGTCTTCAAAATAAGCAAGATCAAGATGGGATGGTTGTGAGGAACAAAGCAAGATTAGTAGCACAAGGATACACTCAAGTTGAGGGTCTTGACTTTGGAGAAACATATGCACCGGTTGCAAGATTGGAGGCTATTAGAATCTTATTAGCATATGCTTGTGCACACAACATCATGCTCTATCAAATGGATGTCAAGAGTGCATTTCTTAAGCCCAACCATGTTTACAAGCTCAAGAAGGCATTGTAGGGTTTGAAACAAGCACCTAGAGCATGGTATGAGAGATTGAGGGACTTTCTTCTCTCTAAAGGGTTCAAGATGGGAAAGGTTGACACCACTCTCTTCACCAAGAAAATTGGAAATGACTTGTTTGTATTGCAAATCTATGTGGATGACATTATCTTTGGATCAACCAATCAAGATTTTTGAGAAGAATTTGGAAATATGATGGCAAATGAGTTTGAGATGTCTATGATTGGGAGAGCTTAGTTACTTCCTTGGACTTCAAATCAAACAAATGAAGAATGGCACTTTTGTAAGTCAAGGCAAGTACATCAAGGACATGATCAAGAAGTTTGGATTGCAAGATGCTAAGTCAAAGAGTACACCAATGGGCACAAATGATCCAATTGGGTATTGATGATAGTGGTAACATGGTAGATCAAAAGCAATACCGGTCTATGATTGGAAGTTTGCTCTATGTCACCGCTTCTAGCCGGATGTGATGTTTAGTGTGTGGCAAGTGTGCAAGATATCAAGCTTCACCTAGAGAAAGACACTTGAAAGCAACCAAGAGGATATTGAGATATCTTAAGGGCACTCATGATGTTGGATTATGTTTCCAAAGGGGTCTAATTTTGAGTTGATATGGATATTCGGACTCCGACTATGGTGGATGCAAGATTGATAGAATGAGCACAAGTGGCACTTGTCAATTGCTTGGAAGGTCTCTTGTTTCATGGTCATCAAAGAAACAAAATAGTGGTGCACAATCTACCGCCGAGCGGCCGAATACATTAGTGCCGGTAGTTGTTGTGCACAATTGCTTTGGATGAAAGCAACTTTGAATGACTTTGGAATCAAATTCAAGAATGTGCCATTGTTTTGTGACAATGAAAGTGCTATCAAGATGACTCAAAATCCGGTTCAACATTCAAGAACAAAGCACATTGACATAAGGCATCACTTCATAAGAGACCATCAACAAAAGGGTGATATTAGCATTGAGAGCATTGGCACCGAAGATCAACTAGCCGACATATTCACAAGCCACTTGATGAGAAGAGATTTTATAAGTTGAAGAATGAATTGAACATACTTGACTTCTCCAACTTGAAATGAGTGCACCCCCACATTCTTATATGACATGCCTCTCCTCCGACATAGCAAGGTAAAGTTGTTTGGCATATCATCCATACTTTGCTAAGGACATGGTTGAACATATAGACATATTTGCATGACAAATAGGCTCATTCATGAAAATCAAATGAGCTTAATGTATATATGGTACCACTATTGCTTCTATGTTTGTTTGATCTAGTGGTAGCATATGACATGTTTGTGAGCTTGCAAACCTAGTGTTGAGTCTAGAAAATGAGCTCATGATGTGTAATTCAACATGGTCAAGATAACCCTTATACTTTATGAGGTGTGAAGAAGCTTGTCCTTGGTTCAAACCGAATTACATATTCTAGGCAAGTGATCTAGATTGAACCATATTTTGGACTCCCTCATTTTGATTGACTTAACTCTCACTAAAATTGGCACCTTTTTGGTGATTGTTGACAAAGGGGGAGAGAAAAGTCACAAAGATAGAAAAGTCACAAAGGGGGAGAAAGATATAATAAGAGGGGAGAGAAAAGTCATAAAAAGGAATCAATTAAATTTGAGCACACATGTAGGGGGAGCAAGCTCATGAATTATTTGTTGCATTTGTATGCGCATTAACATGATGAATTGTTGCATTGCAAAGCTTAAATTCATATTCATGTTTGTTTGGTGATTGCTAGAATTAGAACTTGAATGATGTTTTGTTAAGAGTAGCTTTTTAAAGTGGTATCTAGACACCTTTTGCTTATAATGTTGATCTCACGGGGTATTTTAGTGTTTGTGATCTTTACAAGTGAGGTATTACAAGTGGTGTCTAGCTACATCGATGCTAAGGATGGTATATAAAGGCAACTCCGATTGGTATCACGCTTCAAAGGTCCATTCTATATACCTTAGCATCAATTTGATAGTAGTAACTCTCCCCAAAGCAACTCCGATTGGTATCACGCTTCAAAGGTCCATTCTATATACCTTAGCATCAATTTGATAGTAGTAACTCTCCCAAAATCTAATCCATACATATGTGCAAAATTGAACCAAACTCTTGGAAGCACATATGTAGGGGAGCTAATACTATCGAAATTGAAAATTGATTTCATTCATATCTTTGTGATGGTTGTCATCAATTACCAAAAAGGGGGAGATTGAAAGCCCAAGTTTGGTTTTGGTAATTAATGACACCAAGTTGCTAATGCCATGTGTTTAGTGTTTTGAGTTAGGCATAAGCAACACATGTGATGAAGGTGTACGTGGCAAGGAGTGGTGGCCACAAGATCACAAAGAGATGGCACATGGACATGAAATGATGAGCAAGATCATGGTGGGAGATGCACATGAAATGATGGATATGATGATCAAGTGAAAGAGAATGATCTAAGAGCGCAAGGCAAAGGTATAACAATAGGGTTTTCCTTTTGCCGGTCTAAGATGAGTAGAGAAGTGATTGACCGGGTTTAGGATACATAGCCGACTATCAAGAGGGGCAATCATGGTTAGCTCGGGAATCAAGTGCCACTAGATCAATGTCTTGAGCATATGCATTTAGGATCTAGTAAAGAGCTAACATAACGCCTTGGAAAATGTTTGTGAAATGCTAACACACTTGCACTTGATGGTGTACACTTGGTGGTGTTAGCACTTTTGCGAAGGCGGTGGAGTTTAAGTGGTAGAGAGGGGTTTGGGTTCCTCTCTCCCTCCCGCCGAGCTTGCGAGGCGGGATTCGGCGCTTTTTGGAGAAGTGAAATGCCTATTTTCTATTGCGCCGAAAGTCGGAAAAGAAACAGAGGCGAACGGAGGTCACTGCGTGCACCGGACGCTGCACCGGACGCGGTCACTGCGCGACCGGCGCGTCCGGTCAGGCGAAAAGCAGTTCACAAGGTTCACCGGATGCGGTGCGCGTCCGGTCATAGGTCACCGGACGCGTCCGGTGGTCCAGGGTGCTTACTGGACTCGCACCGGACGCGAGTACTGTGGCGTCCGGTCAGTTCTTCAGCGCGTCCGGTGGGTGTTTCGCAGTGCGCGGCTCGGTGTTCACCGGCGCGTCCGGTGGGTCACGGGACCGGCGCGTCCGGTCATGACCAGCGCGTCCGGTCGCTCGGTCGAGCGCGTCCGGTCAACGGTAACGGCTAGTTCGAACGGCACTATTCACGTCTGTCGCGTAGTGACCGGACGCGTCCGGTCACCCGGACCGGCGCGTCCGGTGATCGCGATTTCTGCTGCGTCGTTTCTAACGGCTAGTTGCGTACCCCTTCGTTATAAATAGATGGTGGCCGGGGTTTGAGGGCAACTCTTGCACATTTTGAGACATAGAGACATCCTTTGAGCTAGAGAACAACCCTCCACTCATCTCTTTGATTGATTGCACATCTTGAGTGAGATTGAGTGAGATTCAAGTGCATTGCTTGAGAGTTGCATTCTAGAGGCACTTGATCTTCGAGTTGCTGCGGATTTCTTGTTACTCTTCCGTGTTTCCCGACACGGTAGACGGCTTGGAGCAGCGGAGGTGATTGAGCTCGCAATTGGAGATTGTTGGAGCCTTCACCAAGTGTTGTAAGGGGTTCTTGATCCTTCCCTGCGGGAGTTCGCAAATTGGATACTCTAGTGGAGCTCGTGGCTTGGAGGATCCCCATCTTGTGTGCGGTTGTGCGGCGCCCGCCGAGGGCTCAACTCTTGATAGTTGATTAGCTCGCGAACCGACAAGTGGGTGCATCGCCACAACGAGGAGTAGCTTGCCGGGAAGCAAGTGAACCTCGGGATAAATTCTTGTGTCATTCTCTTCCCGAGGATTTCTCTTGTGTGATTGATTGATTGGTACTTCTCGTCTCTACACGGCGGTATAATCACTCGAAGCTCTTCTCTCGTATTACTTCTCGTATCTAGCTTGTTGTTGTTGTGTTTAGTGGATAGCCTTGAACTAGACTTGTGTAGGTGGCTTGCTTAGTTAGTTAGTGCTAGTGCTTTTAGCTCCGCCACCTTTTATACTAACTTGTGGTTAAGTAATTTGTGTAGAAGTTTTTATTAGGCTATTCACCCCCCCCCCTCTAGCCTTTTTGGACCTTACAGAGGTCACCACCGTCGTGATCCCCACGGCGAGGCGAACCCGTTGGTACCATTGGCACGACCGGAGGAGCTCGAAATCGAGCTCGCCACCGGCCATGGCGGCTCGGCGGCGCTGCTCACCGGCGGGAGCTCCCCTCCGGCCATGGAACGGCACGGGAGGTGGTGTCCGAGCACCGGGAAGAGGAGGCGAACAAGGTGCTCGCGCGAGTGAGGGAAAAGAAGAGGCGGAGGCGGGGTTTCCACGGAGCGGAGGACCACGGCGAGCTCGGCCGGAACTCCGGCGAGCAATTGGCGGGGCTGGGGAGCTTACCGCGTGAAATGGAGGTGAGCACGGGGTGCGCCAGAGAGAGAGGAAACTCGTGGCGAGATGGAGGGGTCAGCGGTGGCCGGAGCTCGTCGGAACGCGCGCGTCCGGCGAGCGCGTGCGGTGGCGGAGGCGGAATGGCAGCCGCGCTCGGTGAGGGGGCAGAGCGGAGGGAGGAGTGGCGATGTGCTGCGCGGGGGGGGGGGTTAAGGCGCGGGCGCACGCGTTGGTGGGGGCGACCGAGCGCCACCCGGCCGCTGTTGGCCGGCATGCGGCCGCCACGCGGCGCGCGAGCTCTGCCGGGGCGCCAGCGCGCGCGGCGAGTGCGCGGGCGGAGGAGGGAGACGGCCGGCTGGGCCTGGGCCGCGGCGGGGAGCGCGGGCGCGCGCGCGCGACTGGGCTGGGCTGCCTCGCGAACGGGCCGAGAAAGGAGGCTGCGGCCTGTTAAGGCAAAATTCCATTTTTCCAATTTCCAAATTCAATTTCAAATGTATTTCAAACTTCAAACCAAATTTTGAACAAGAAGAAAGCATTTTATGGATTTGGCCCAAAAATAAAAGTTGCTCAAAATTAAATTCTCTACAACTTTGATTAAGGGGCCATTTCAAAATTCCTAATAGATTTTAAATGACAAAATAAAAGCTAAATTAGGGAATACTTTTGAATATTTTTCATAGTTGTTTTTTGAACAAGTTTTTGACCAAATTTGAGCTCCAAAATTTGAACTAAGGTTCCAAGTGATGTAAGAATTATGGTTGCAAGGCTTTTGATATAATGTGATTATCATATTGTTTTAATCCGTGAAATATAGCATGTTTAAGCTTTTATTTTAATCGAATTATACCATTATCATACATGATTATAATGATATGAATGATATGCAATATGATTGCCATGCAAAAATGCATTGCATAACACCGGGGTGTTACAGTCCATGCAACAAACGGTCCTTAATTGACATAGGCGGAACAAATGCAACCAGAGACCCGCTCTGTTGCCCAACCAGGTCCAAGTCCATCCAACCCGTTCTGCCCGGTCTCCAATTATCCATATACATTTATATTCCATGTGATAGTAACATGATAATAATAACAATATTATAATTCCTATCTCTCACGAGTGACAGGAAATCACTCGGCTTCTACCAGAACCCTATAGCATAGCAAGCTACACGATCCTATCATACTAGTAAGACTCATAGGACAAGGATAATATATGCAAGTGGGTTTCATTCAACTCCTTTAAACTTAATGCACAAGCATAATTTAAAGTGCAGAATAATAGGGGTTATACACCGGGGCTTGCCTGGGTAAGATAACCAAAAGTTAGCATTCCAACACGAAGACACGATCATCAAGGCACCATCCTTTCCACCACTCCAATTGACTCCACGGTCCATCGATATCCCTATTATGACATTCACGGATGCAACACATAGATGTAAATAATCACGACAGTCGCAACAAAAACAAAATGAAATAGTCTCTCAGGCTAACGAACTAGCGTAAAGACTAACATACTAAACCGTGTATCCTTGTTACCAGCAACGCGCTATGTCCCGACAACCTTTCAGTTATACAAACCTAGATATTGCTTTATTTATTTCATTGATTTGATGTATATATATTCCAACTAGGGCTCATCCCCTATTCTAACAAACTAAGTATTTTGGAGCTACAAAAATTACAGAGGGTAGATAATAAGATTATAAAGCTACTGTAAAATTTGTAAAGCTAACGCTATCACCGAATTGCCACAAAAATTCTTACAAGTTTATATTTCGATAATATTAATCATCTCAATTTAATTGGAGATCCCCCTGAAAATGTTGTACAACTATGTGAACAAGATAGGCCATCGGATAGATCATGATTTTACAAGCCTAACCAAATTGGTCTCACCATTTTTGGACACCTATAACATTGTATATTAATTTTACAAGTTTTCTTTGGAACCTAATTAGAAAACAAGTTAGAAAACGAAAAGGGCCGGTGGTCACCTATTCAGCCCAGCCGCCCGACGCGAGGCGCGGCCGCTCGCAACAGCAGGCCCAGCAACGGCCCAAGGCGGGGGAAGCCCGCGCACGCGCAACCAATTTGCAAAAGAGGGCTCGAGCTCTACGGAAAACAAACGATGTAGCAAGTTACTGTTTCTATAGACTAAAGCTTCGAACAAAACACCCCGGACAGAGTTGCTTTCGCAACGGCGTGGTCCCCTGGCGTGCCCGCGCGCGGCAGCACTGCTCCGGCCGGCACTCGGCGCTGACGCCGGGCATCAGGAACCCACACCGACCTTACCAGGGGGTCGACCTCCATCTGCTGCCAAACCCGCACGCATGGGCTGCGGTTGCAGACCCAGCAGCGCACCCCCCATGTGCAGCAGCGGCGATGGCGCACCTAATCCGACGAGCGAGGAGGGCTGGGAAGGGAAAGAAGTGGTGTGCGAGAACCAGAGGCATACCGCGCGTTCAACCAAAGGGTTGGTGCGGACGGGGAGGGCCCGCGTGGTGCTGGCCACGTGCATGGTGAAGGGGACAACGGTGCACTGGGCCGGCACAGACGCGCCACCTCCCGTTCGACGAGCGCCCTGGCCAAAGTAGCGTGAGCACCGGATAGAGAGAGTCAAGGTGAGCCTCGGATCACGAGCAATTTAACTATTACTGCCTCACCACCCAATTTCCCGATCACTACGGCGGACATGGCCGGCGGCGGGCAATTTCTCAAAATTGAGGTCATGGGTGCTCATCTGGAAATGGGGAGAGGCATGGCATCAATTGGCGTCCCACACCGCTTGATGGCACGAGCAATCGGCCCAGAAAGTCGTGGCTAGCTAAACCGCTGGGCGACGGCATTGAGCTCTGGCCATGGTCGAACCGGAGAGGGAACACACCAGCGGGGCGAGCGGGTTAAGACGAGGCGAGGGCCGACCGGTGGCAGCAACCCATGCACCCAATGACTGCCGAAGAGACCGGAAGGCCTGGTGCAACGTGCTCGAATCGTGGAGGTCAACCCCGAGCAGTGTCCTCCGATGGCGTCAAGCGGGACAACAGAGCAGGGCGGCACGCAAGACTGGCAAGGGGTGCAGCCGCGTCAGTGGCAAGTTAAGAGGGCAGCGGCACAAGGCACAGCGGCAGCAGTGCGCGGCACAGGGCGTGCACGGCAGCGAGGCAGTGCGTAGTCCACCGCGAGGACGCAGCAGCGCAGCGCGGGCGGCCGCGCGCGCACGGGCGGACAAAATGCGGCTCGAGAGGCTGGCAGGGGAAACGCTGCAGCCGACTAGACCTGGCGCGCAACCGGCAGCCACAAAGGTCGACCCGCGGAGCCGCGGCCATGGCCACCGAGCGAGCCAGGCCCAGCAGTGCACGTGCGCGTGGTGACTGCGCCCAGAGCCCGAAAGGCTAACCACCAAAGTAAACACGACTTCTAAAGCGTGCTCAACTGTTCAACGGCTCGATCAAGTTCTAATCCGATGCCCAAAACCGAAAACCGATACTTCCAAGTATCGGTGGAGCAAACCCCATGGCCAACGAGTGACCCGAGAGGGAGAAACAAGGATGCCAACAAGAGCTTGCCAGGCTGCGCTCTGGAGCGCGAACCAGGCACCAAAACGCGATCCACAAAGCGTTTTAGAGGTTTTAGAAAATTTTTAAAAGGTTAGCGATATACCCTACTCAACTACAGCCTACACCATGGCCAAGTGCTACGATAGAAGCAACCAATTATGCCATAGCACGGTGGTAGTGCTTAGGCATTTTTGGTTAGAAATTAAACGTCAATTTGGCAATGCCATAGCTTCTCTTAGTCCGACGAGAACTAGAGTTTAGGTGGTATTGAATTACGAATCCGATTTTTGAGCTTGTAAAATACTGTTTAACAATATTTGTTTTCCAAAACAAAAGTTGTATTTTCATCTGCTCGACTTGCACTTCAAATTTTATTAAGCACTACATACAAATGGTATTTTATTTTTGTTTATAAAAATTGTGTTTCATGTCTAAACAAGTAAAACCACTTACCTCTTTTTGGTTTGTTAGAATTTCTATCAAGCATTTTTAAACACCAAGGTAGATGGACTTGCTTATTTATTTGATTCCTTTTAATCATAAAGGTGAGGCATATACGATTTGCTTCGTTATTTCACGCAATCGAGTCTAAAAACCCAAGAAGCTTGTTACGAATATTTCTTAGGTCCTAAACCGGATGCTAAGCGAGTTCGTAACACCCGGGGTGTTACACATTTTGAACAACACTTCTGAAACACTTGCAACATGCCTTTGAAACACTTGCAATATATGCAATATCCCTGATCTATTTTTGTAACGTCCCTATGAAACAATTAAAACATACATTTAAAACACTTGCAATACGTACAACATCTCTATCTACTTTTGCAACATCCATATGAAACAATTGCAACATACCTCTGAAACGTCTGAAACACTTGAAATATACGCTTGCAACATGCGCTTCCATCGCAACATCTCCTTGTTGAAGTCGTGCGTCACGGTGGCTATAACGTCGATCATATGTTTTTTTCTTAAATACCCAAAAGAGTTCCATGGTTCATGTATAGGTAAGGGCCCCAATTTTGTGTTTGGCCTGAGGCCCTAAAAATTCAGGACAGCCCCTGCAAGCACGTCCACGACAAAAAGATGAAATATATAACTCATTATTATCTCTTATTCCTTCGGAACCATTTATGTTTACAACCGATACGCCGTTAGTCAGAGCCGAACACACAAACACATGTACTACTACGTTTGTGTCACTCGGAGGCAATTTTTAATTGTATACTATTAGCAGTGTTTATACTCCGTCCGTCCGAAAAAGGACGTAATCTGCGCTACCAAGGAGGAGCCAACGACCGAGCAAAATTACCTGTTTAGCCCTACTTTCCCTGTCTCTCAAGCGCACTCCGCGTGCCGATCAAGGCCTTCACTCTCCCGTGGGTCACGTCGCTCTGCACTGAGACGAGACAAGGCTCAGGCCACTGGACTGTTTAGCTTTTCTTCGAGCCTCTTTAGTTAAAAAAGAAACCCAAAAAGTGTTACAGTATCCGTCACATCAAATCTTACGGCACATGCATAAAGTACTAAAAGTAGACGAAAGAAAAAACTAATTATACAGTTTAGTTGTAAATCACGAGATAAATCTTTTAAGCCTAATTAGTCCATGATTAGACACAAATTGCCAAATAAAAGGAAAAGAGCCCGTTTCGCCCTGTTTAGTTCCAAAATATTTTGCGAAAAACAGTAGATTTTTCGTCACATCAAATCTTTGAACACATACATGGAGCATTAAATATAGATAAAAAATAAAACTAATTACACAGTTTAGACGAAATGGACGAGACGAATCTTTTAAGCCTAATTAAATTATGATTGAACACTAATTAATAAATAACAACGAAAAATACTACAGTAATATTTCGTAAAATATTTCAGAAACTAAGAAGCCCTCAACCATGGAAGTCCACTACTGCTATCCCCAGCTGCATTCACGACTCACGAGGACGGGCTCTCCAGCTGCTAGCTTGTAGCACGTAGCCTAAGCAGGTCTATAATTGCATCCTTTCTCGGATACGCTCCTGTACCTACGTTTGCATCCTTTCCCAGGGAGTAGTTTTATTCAGTGTCGCAGATTACATGTCTCCCTAGTCACAATCAGCAATCAGGGGTCCGGGCAGTTGTAGCTAGGTCCTGTTTAGTTTTCAAAAAAAAATTTATAAATTTTTTTAGATTTTTCGTCACATCGAATCTTTAAACGCATGCATAAAGTATTAAATATAGATAAAAATAAAACTAATTATACAGTTAAGACGAAATAGATGAGACGAATCTTTTAAGCCTAATTATACCATGATTAGACACTAATTACCAAATAACAACGAAATTAGTTACGGTGTCGTTGTGCAAAAAAATTGCAACTAAACAGGCCCTAGGCAGGCAGCTGGCCGCAAAGAACAGAAAACACGATAGACCGTCGACCTGCACGCGTTTCTTTCTGTCAGATCATGCTCCGATCACTTGTCTGACAGTCGGGTCTTAGTTCCTCCCTGGAAAGTTTACGTCCTGTTCATCGAATGTTTAACATATACACAGAGTATTAAATATAGATTAAAAAATAACTAAATATATAGATTACTACTACTGTGTGAGCTACAGTAACACATGTGCTAATAATGAATTAATTAGGTTTAATAAATTTGTCTCACGGTTTACTAATAAATTCTATATTTTATTTTTTTTTTGTTAGTATCCGATCATCTCATACGACATCCTCGTACGATTCCTAATATAACACCCAAAACTTTACTGTACCACCGAAACTAGCCTGAGCGCAGACAACAGCCCAAAGGGATCGCGAGACCGATCCATATGGAGCAGCACGCAGAGCAAGAGCAGCGCTGCAGACCAGTCGTTAAGATTCTCCCTGTCAGTTGACGGCGATGAATGAGTGCGCAGACAGCGATGGCAACGGGACCTGCAGCCAGTAGCTAAGGCCTGTTTGCTTTCAACGTGTTAAAGTTTAACTCCCATTATATCAATGTTCCCTCAAATATATGAAGTACTAAATGTAGACTAATTGTATGTATGTCGACACAAATTAAGAGTAATTTACGAGACGAATCTATTAAGTCTAATTAGTCTAAGATTGAAAATTTTTTGTCAAATAAGACAAAAGTGCTACAGTATTTATTAAACTTTAACTCCTCAAACAAACACCCTAGGCCAGTACAACCTGATGCAGTAAACATGTACTGATAGTACCTGCTCGGTTGCTCCATGATTGAGCCCTTTGCCTCCTGATCTCGCATTGTCGCCATCAAATGGGGGCCGGGGGCCGGGGCCGGAAAAGCAGGAAAGGGATCGCCGGATCGCGGATGATGATGAGCAAGCAGCAGCAGCCGCCTCCGCTCTGCTGCTGCCAAAATAGGTCTATTATTTTTCTTTTTTTGCTGGCGAGAAGGACGTACGCACGCACATCTGATAACACCAAAACGTACACACACGCTTGCATTAGGATAGATAGAGATATATATACACATACACTACACAACAATACATCTAGCTCTAGCTAGCTAGGCAGTACTGAAAAGGATAAGATAACTGTCACGCTCATCATCTGGTACACTACACTATCTAGACTACTAACAGGCAGATATTACATGCAGCAGCTGCTAAGTTACATTACACACATAATCAAGCACCAAACCGGCTGGTGGTACTACGTACTGCCTCCACCACCAGCTACCATCATCATCGATCATACACAGGAGAACTTACCGGAAGTCCACACCAGCATTGGGCATTTTTTTTACACATCTCATCGATCGGGCGGGCCACGTTACGTTCTGCTAGCTAGAAGGTAAGGTAGTAGTAGTAGAAGCTAGAAAGACGATGGAGCAACGAACTCCGTCCTCCCCAGCCACAGCCAGGCCACGTGTACGTCTCAGCCTCGTCATCACACCGCGTGACGACGTGGCACCACCCTGGCCTCCAGCGGTGCAGCCATCTCACACGACAGCCTCAGCACTTCGGACAGGTCGACGCCGCCACCGCCAGGCGGCGGCAACCATTTGAACTCGTGCAGGAGGGTGGCGACCCAGAACCCGACGGTGGCCACCGCGAGCGACTTCCCGGGGCAGCTCCGCCGCCCGGACCCGAACGGCGCCAGCCGGAGGTCCGAGCCCATTATCGGGACAGGGCCCATGACGACGAACCTCTCGGGCCTGAACTCCGCCGGCTCAGGCCACACGCTGGGGTCGTGGGTTATGGCCCACATGTTCACCATGGCGGTGGTGCCCGCGGGGACGAGGTGCCCGCCGACGTGCACGTCCGACGTGGCGAGGCGCGCCCACGAGAGCAGTGGGCCTGGCGGGTGCAGGCGCAGCACTTCCTTGATGACCGCCTGCAGGTACACGAGCGAGGCGGTGTCCGACTCCGTCACGGCCTGGCCCGGCCCGACCACCCGGTCCAGCTCGTCGTGGACCTTGCGCTGCACGTCCGGGTGCAGGACGAGGCGGGCCAGCACCCACTCGATCAGGACCGCCACCGTGTCCGTGCCTCGGAAGATCATCTCCTGCAAAGGCAGAAAAAGGTGTTCGATCACCTTCTCGATCTTTCTTTCTTTTTCCTGAGAAGAGTTGAGAGCGAGCAGGGTAGGTGCAAGTGCAACATGCGACGTATGTACGTACCCAGAGGACGGCGATCATGTCGGCGTCGGAGAGCTTGTCGTCGCCCTGGAGGGAGAGCAGGACGTCGGTGAAGTCCATGACGGCGGTGGTGTCGCCGCCGCCGAGGCGCGCACGGTGCTCGTCGATGATGTTGCCGACGAAGCGGTTCACCCGCGGGACGAGCGCGGCGCACCTGGCCCGGGTCCTCTGCAGGTCGAAGCGGGCGAGCCACGGGAGGTGGTCGGACCAGTTGAGCTGGCCGAGGAGGTCGTAGCCTTCGTCCACCAGAGCCTTGAGCTCCGCGGCCTCCTCGCTGTCCGCCGCCAGCAGGTCGTACCTGCGCCCGAACACCGACCACATGACGTTGTGCAGCGACGCGCGCTTCAGGAACCGGCGCGCCACGACGACGGTGCCGGCGGACGCGGTCGTGGTCACGGTCGTCATGGCGTCCACCATCTGGCGCGCGATGACCGCGCGCTGCGCGGCGGAGGCCGCGATCTGGCGCGGCGAGAAGAGGTGCGCGGACGCGACGCGGCGGAGCGCGCGCCAGTAGGCGCCGTGCGGGGCGAAGCCGATGGCGCGGTGGAAGAGGAGCCCGTACGCGGATTCCTTGACGGGGCGGTCGGCGAAGGCGGCGCTGGCCAGCAGCTCCCTCGCCACGTCGGGGTCGGCGGTGACCACCACCCGGGTCTCGCCCAGCGAGAACGCCATGAGCCGGCGCCTGCTGGCCTGCGTCTCGGCCGCCGCCGCGAGCTTGCGGTGCGCGAGGCCGGTCATGAGCGCCATGCTGCCGACCACCGGCAGGCCCCGGGGCCCCGGGATGGCGGCGGCGCGGACGATGCCCAGCCCGGCCCGCCGCGTCCACCAGTACCAGCCCCAGGCGGGGCCGCCCGGGGACGCCCAGTGGAGGAGCGACGTGACGACGCAGGCCACGACGAAGACCGCCGCGAAGCCGAGCAGGCGGTGAGGGTCGCCGCATTTGGCGGCCAGGGAGAGGTACAGCAGCCAGCCGCAGTCCTCGGTCGGCGGTGCCATGGCTAGCTAACCTTTCCTTTTGTGGATTGGATGCACTACTACTCGCGACTCAGGAGTCAGGAGGAGAGGAGGTGGTCGTTTCCTTCTCGTGTGGAAGTGGGAAGACCGAAGACGCCTTGTTCAAGTCTTGGAGGACTGGAAATGGCGGCCCCGTGAATTTATAGCTGCGGCGAGGAGGCGGTGGAGTGCAGTGCGCAGAGACGTTGACGCCGTGTGGGTTTAAAGTAGTTAACTGACTCATATATAAGCACACAAACAGAGGGAGGATGGTTTTTTAAGGCAATAATTGTGCGGGAGCAAGCTACTACTAATCTGTTAGCTTAACAGTGGCACCGGCACCGGCCGGACTGACGACGACGACGGCGCGACCGTAGCGACAGACAGGGCGATGATATTTCTACCGGGGCGGAGCCCGGAGTGGTGCGCTGGTGGTGCGGTGAGGTGGCCATCAGGAAGGAGGTCAAGGCCAAGGGGTGCACGGCATGTCGGCATGTGGTGTGGTGTGGGATGGCATGGGGGGCGCGTGGAGCCTGCGAGCTCCGGCGGGACCCAAGGCGGTGTCGCCCGCACGTGGCCGGCGTGCCACGGCGAGAGGTGCATCGGTTGCCGGTTGGTAGACAAAGCAAGGTGAGCGACGGACGGGAGTACCGGGACACCTGATCTGCTGCTAGTTTTCGTGCCACGGAGTAGAGTATCTAGAGGCATATCGCGTGTGCTGCTGCAAAGATCGCCAATAATTTTTTTTTGAGATGATGTGGTGTGCTGACGTAGATAAATAAATATATATTAGTGGATGACGTAGTTTATTAATATGGATAGCTTGTATGAATAAATAAATGTCATGATTACATGTATTAGTGGGAATGACATATAGCTTGTTCGTTTCGCTGGTTTATTGTGGCTGAAAGTACTGTTCGGTAGTTTATTGTAAGAGAAAAACATTGCTGAATGACTGCTGATTTAGCTGAATAGCTCAAACGAACAGGGTGATAGCTTATTGACGTGGAAAGTTAGCTTCTGAGAAAATAAACTAAAAGTTGAAAATATAGTGAGAGGAGTTATTTTTTTTAGCTTTTGGTGTATGGAGAAGTTAACAATTTACTGTATTACGAAATAGTATTATCAGAATGTAAGTTCTCCTATGGAATTAACTAAGCATTGTTACTGCATTGTTCATTCAAGCTATCCCCGAGTTATTGTAATCCCTGAGTTATTGTAAAAAAATAGAGAGACTATGGAAGTCAAATTCTCACATTTATTGCTACTGCATTGTTCATTCCGGTTTCTACTGTCTTTTTACGTATTATTTAATATATAAAAACAGCCTACTTTAATAAGTCTGCAAGGTGATGGACAGCATGCTGATACGTGATTACTAACAATTTTAACTTTATGTTCCCGATTTTAGCTATGTCCCAAAATCAATTCTAGAAAAATCCTCGAGTAGCGCTAGCCAAGATCACATAGTCACAGCGGTTCTACTAATCTAAAGTTTGATCAACTAGGTAAAAATATAATTTTAGGTATACTATGAAAACATATCTCACGATAAATTTAATAGTACTATTTGACCTTGTAAATATTAATATTTTTATAGTTATAGTCAAACTCAATATAAGTTTGATACTAATGTTGGAATTGTTTTTTCTTTTCAGAACGGAGGAATACCGTCTTTAAGGTGTCTGGGTAAACGCTTTTTTATAGCATGCATGATGGCTGTTCTGTTTTCTTGGTTTCAATGCAAATAGTATTGATAGCATACGTAGCACTGATGAAATTGTGACGCAAGGGACCATACAATGATAACAATAACAATACGGGCGGCAACAGTGTCAGCAGTCAGTGTGCTAACAGTGTACGGACCTGCTCTGATCGTGATGATGTTTCCCTGACTAGTTCAACCAACGTTACAATGGAACTAACTAACGAACACCACTATCGGCCTATCACGGAAATGACAAGCTTTTTTCCCCGATTGCAAGAGATTTACCGAAATCATATTAGTAGAAAAAAATAACAGCTTTCTCGTGCCACGGAGTAGAGTATTTAGAGGCATATCGCGTGTGCTGCTGCAAAGATCACCAATATTTTTTTTTGATGATGTGGTATGCTGACATAGATAAATAAATATGTATTAGTGGATGACGTAGTTTATTAATATGAATAGCTTGTATGAATAAATAAATGTCATGATTACATGTATTAGTGGGAATGACGTAGCTTATTGACGTGGAAAGTTAGCTTCCGAGAAAATAAACTAAAAGCTAAAAATATAGTGAGAGGAGTTATTTTTTTAGCTTTTGGTGTACGGAGAAGTTAACAATTTACTGTATTACGAAATAGTATTATCAGAATGTAAGTTCTCCTATGGAATAAACTAAGCATTGTTACTGCAAAAACAACCTACTTTAATAAGTCTGCAAGGGGATGGCCAGCATGCTGATACGTGATTACTAACAATTTTAACTTTATGTTCCGGATTTGCAGAGAGCAGTCCGAACTGAGGCAATATTTGGGGAAGGGGTTGTCAATGGGAGCCTAAAATTTCTCTCGTCGAGTAGACGACCAATATGTTAGCTATGTCCCAAAATCAATTCTAGAAAAATCCTCGAGTAGCGCTAGCCAAGATCACATAGTCACAGTGGTCCTACTAATCTAAAGTTTGATCAACTATGTAGGTAAAAATATATTTTTAGGTATACTATGATGAGTTATGCTCCAGTGGTCCTCTTCAAAAAATTTGCATGGATCTTAAAGCGCTAGGGTGATTAATTTTAATTAATTTCGTCTTGGATCCGAATTGAGCCGGCCCTATCCGTGCCCGAAGGAAGCCCGGCGCTTCGTGTACCAGAGCACAGATTCACGCAGTCAGCCAGTCACGCGACTCCGTTCATTTGCCGTAGGAACCGGAGGGCGCACGCCGGATGGCCGTGGCACCGGTGGTCGGACGTTCACGGCACGAGTGGTCGAACGGCCTTCCGTGCCTCGCATCCCCCGCTCTGTCGCTATGCCTCGCTGGTCTCGTAGTGCTGGCGAATGATGGAGGCACGGCGGCTGCAGACGGGAATGGGACGGGCGGCATCGGCGGCGAAGTGATGAGGCTACAAAGGTTCTGAAAATGTGGACTTGTATCTCTGAAATTTGGCACTGTCGTGATCTTAAACTGTGAAGATCCATTTCAGAAAATTGGCAATGCCACGTGTCAAACTCATATTTCTAAAAAATTACATTCTTTTAATAATTTAGCCGTCAAATTTCTTATGTGAAAAGAAAAGTTGAATTACCTCAGGGGGTGAACACTAGAAAGGTAGCATATCAAGTATGACACACAACTGTTTTGGTCATATCATGTCATCTACTCCCTCTGTCCCATATCATGTCATCTACTCCCTCTGTCCCATTTTAATGGTCGTTGTAGTCTTGGACCTGGTGCAGCCAACATGCTTTGAAGCTAGACGCTACCTCTGTCCATATACATGCAAGAGATGCAAGAGACAATGAACGTAGACACTTTAAAGGTGTGTCAGAACGACAAGTAAACTGGGACGAAGGGAGTATGCAGTTGAGTTTAAAATCTAGCAAAACTTTCCTATCCAGAGCAGACTCTTCAAACGCTGCTTTGATTTTTTTGTGTGTTTCTTTACAAAGTCCTGAAACTAATAAGCCATGATTCAAATTCATAGCAGATAAAACTTTGATCAGAAAAAATGGAATGCATGCGTTATCTGCAACTGAAAATTTACGCTGCTATAGCATGGAATTGGCATACACAAGTTATGTAATTAGCAATTGTTGAACGGAGAAAAATGAAATTCATATAGCTTCAGCCAAAGCCAGAAAAATGAAATCCATATAGCTTTCAGTGCTGTGCATAGAAGCAACAATATTAAGGGTTTTGCATGAAAGCAACAATATTAAGGGATACGTCCTATTATAGTGAAAGGTTTACAAATTCTGTGGTCCTATTGAGAAAGTAATGCTAGCTTTTAGTATTGCCCTGTAAATTGGAATAACCAGCCTTCCTTTAGATGAAAAGAATAGAATGAATCTGTAGTCCCTGGACATAAATAGAATATTTATTTTGTTTCCTGATAATGTATTCGTTATAAGCACCAAAGGCCATTGGCCCTCTCTGCAATGTAATGGCTTCAGAACGTAGCTCAGAATAAGTTTTCCAAGCAACATCAGCGATAACTTTTCTGTATATATATGCAGTATTGCAGGTTGTCTTCTGAGGAAAACATACAACTTACAGGCCAATATCACTGCAATATATATATATATATATATATATATATATATATATATATATATATATATATATATATATATATATATATATATATATATATATATATATATATATATATATAGAAAAAGAATTTTTTATATAATTCCACCTGAGATGAGCATTGTTTCCATTGGCTATATGCCAATACCAACTAGCGACACCTTACCTCTAACAAAATATTGAAAAGATATTGATGTCATGTGTAATGCAAGAAATTGCTCACGAGCAACATGAGTGCGAAATCTACTCTGAATGGCTGTAGCTGCTTATTACGCACTTCAGTTCTTCTAGCATCTAATTCAGACGTCTGACCAGCTCTCAGGAGCACCTTTGTTCTTCCAACCTGTCATGGAATCACGCACGATGAGGGGAGGGTCGAGCCGGAGCCAATCGGATAGTGACGCCACCCGCCCCCTCGCGTCTGCCACCGCCAGCCCCGTCCGCCACCATCTGCTGCCGCCTTCACCGTCCGCCCCGTCCGCCGCCGCCGTTGCCATCCACGCGCCAGTGCGGGAATGCAGCGCGGGGAAGGCGCCTCGATCGCTCATGCCGCCGTCCGCCCTCTTGAGAAGGCAGGTTCGTAGCAGAAATGCCCGGCTACGGGATAACAGGAGGTGAGAGATCGTGTCTGGGCTGTGGTATGCGGCGGGCTGGATTTCTTTGGGCACGATGGGACCGGCCCAATCCAGATCCAAAGCAAAATTAATTATAATTAATTACTCTGGTGCTTTAAGAAAACAGTGCATTTTGAAAACAGTGTTTCATGTCACTGTTTCCAACACATTTACATTTTGAAACCTACTGTAACTAGTCTCAGTAGGTTTTTCATGTCACTGTTTCCAACACATTTACATTTTGAAAACAGTGCAGAAGAGTTTTATTCCTATGAAACTCTCTCTACTCCCATGAAACTCTTATCATCTCTTTCTTCATTAATATAGTGCCACATCAGCATAATTAATGCCCATGAAACTCTGATGAAACCTCATTAAGACCCGTGATGATGTTTCCCTGGCTAGCTCAACCAATGTTACAATCGAAACTAACTAACGAACACCACTATCGGCCTATCACGAAAATGACAAGCTTTTTTCCCCGAAAAATTGGCAAGAGATTTACCGAAATCATATTAGTAGAAAAAAATAAAAAAAATAATAGCTCCCTCCATTTCAAATTATAAGTCGCTTTAACTTTTTTTAGTACATTCATTTTGCTATGTATCTAAATATTATATGCCTTCACACAAGACACAACCCACGCATACATGAACATGAAGAGAGACAAACGGTAAGCAATCTCTCTTGACTAGAGGAACTCAACGGAATACGATGGTGTGTGCCAAGTAATGGTTTTTTTAGGGAACAGAGGGGCCAAAGCCTCTACTGATGATTTATTAAAAGGAAAAGAACACAGTAACAAAGTTTGTTACCAAATTAAAAAGGAACAAGAATTGGGGGGGGGGGAGAGAGAGAGAGAGAGCAGCTCAAGAAACAAAGAAGGATGGAGCACCTTCTTTCCTTTGATAAATTGCCAAAAACAACCCAGGATGTAGCACCTTCTTCTCCTATACCAGGTGACAACTTTCACTCTTGAGGGCTAGATATTTCAGTCTTGAGTTTTGGCCAATTGATGTTGTTGTATATCATCTTTAATCAAGAAGCTACTTCATCTTCCTGTTGCTCTTCGTGTTGGAAAGTTCTTTTGTTCTGTTGCTTCCATATGTTCCACTAATAATAGACGATATGATGCCATCAAATTCTTTCCTTTGATATTTGCATAAGTTTTTCTTTCAGCTGTCGTTTCTCAATATTAAGGCGAACAATCAGCTCAATAACGACAAAATTAAACTAGTTACAATTTATATGACCTTTTATTGTATTTCATTTTAAATTAAACTGATTTAAATAGTTTGAAAGAGTTCTTTCACACGCCTGCCGTTTCAAAACAGAAATATACTAACTAGTTGGCAGTAGCCAGGAGCAAAATATGATTTCCGTATTAGGGGGGCCGGGCAAACAATAATAAAATGAGTTATTGAAGGGTCATGCTTTAAATTTCATTGCGTGCAAAAACACACAATGATAATGAGAGCAGCTGTCTAAATCAGCTATAACTAATAGTTATCTATACCTAAAAATTACTCTTACCAAAACTTAGCCATACAGGTTTGGATCCCTGTCTAATGCATTGCTCTTTTTTTATCCCTTTTTCCTCAGTTTAGCCCCTGCTCCTCATCTGGTCTTTTTTGCGACGAAAGAATAATTATATTAGATAATACGTTACAAGCACTCTGAATTACACAAATATCCAGAAACTGATTTTCATCTAAATTGTACCAACACTGTGAATAGGTCCAGATCTCAAAACCAAACATGTACGACGCTTTGCAGTATGGATGACCGCATAGGCAAACTGAAAGCTCTAGTTTGATTTTGGTGAATTGATGAAACCCTTAGTGCTAACCTAGTTTATCAAAGTGATCATGAGATAGGTAACACTATTCTAAGTGATGGAGCGATGGTGAAGATCATGATGGTGGCATGACCATGGCGATGATCAAGAGTTCAGACTTGAAAAAGAAGAAAGAGAAAAATAAAAAGCTCAAGGCAAAGGTGAAACTTGATAGGAGCTTTTTGGTTTGCACTCAAGACACCATAGAGGGTGTGAGTGATTTAGGATCGATAGCCGTACTATTAAGAGGGGTGAAACTCGTATCGAAATGCGGTTGTCAAAGTGTTACTAAATGCTCTAGCTCATTGCATATGCATTTAGGATTTAGTGGAGTGCTAACACCCTTGAAAATATTTATGAAAATATGCTAACATACATGCACAAGGTGATACACTTAGTGGTTGGCATATTTGATCAAGGGTGACAACGTTGGTGGAGAAACGGAGACAAAAGGAGGTCACTGGGAGTGACCGAACACTGGCCTCGGGCCAACCTGTGCGTCTGGTCTTGGTTTCTAGTGAGCGCGCGGTCGCAGTCTTGTGACCAGACGCTAGGAAGAACAAGTGATCGGACGCGATGCTTGTGAGTCCGATCGCCAGTGACGTATGGTGACGTAGCGTGGACGACTGACGCTGAGGAGGACCTGACGCGGTGGCGCGTCCGGTCGCGTGCACCTGACGCGTCAGGTCGTGGTTTTGGCGCTCCGGGAGCTCTCTGGAGCCGACGTGACGCTGGGAAGCTGCTGCGATTGGCGCATTCGGTCGTGTGTTGCAGCGCGCACGGTAGTCTACTAACCTGACGTGGCGCTTGCGAGTCGTTCGCAGGAGCGTCCGGTCGTCACTTGCTTGTTCGCGCGGGAAGTTTCGACTGTTGAAGATCGTGTGGACGCCATTAAACCGAGTGGCCACGTGGCGGCCATCCCGGGACCAGACGCTGGGCCGGACGCGTCCGGTCAGTGTGTGACAGACTACAGTGAGAGCCCAACGGCTCTATTCGTAGGGACTCTCTATTTAAGCCCCTTGGCCGGCTCTAACTCACTCTCTTGGCCATTTGCATTGGCGTAGCAACCTTGTGAGCTTAGCCAAAGTCCTCATACTCATCTCCATCATTGATTCATCATTTTTGTGAGATTGAGAGAGAATCCAAGTGCATTTCTTGAGTGATTGCATCTAGAGGCACTTGGTGTTCGTGTTTCGCTGTGGGATTCCCTTGTTACTCTTGGTGGTTGCCGCCATCTAGACGGCTTGGACCAGCGAGGATCATCGAGCGGAGGTTGGTGATTGTCTCCAGCTCCGATTATGGTGATTGTGAGGGGCTCTTGAGCCTTTCCCGTGGGAGATCATGAAAGACATCTATAGTGGATTGCGCGTGGCTTGTGGATCCCTATCTTCTGTTGGTTGCGTGGCACCCGGTTGTGGGTTTGACGTGTGATGCCAATTAGCACGTGAACCTCCAAGTGAGTGAATCGCCACAACGAGGACTAGCTTGCAGGCAAGCAAGTGAACCTCGATAAAAAATCATTGTGTCATTCATTTGATTCCAAGGTGATTGGTCTTCATTAGTATTCATTCTTGTGATTGATTGGTTTATTCCTCGACTCGGCGGTATAACCATCTTACTCTCTCTCTTTATATTACCACAAACTAGTAGTCAAGCTCTTTAATTTAGCTAATTGTGAGAGCTTGTTAGTTTGGTTAGTGTGGCTCTTTAGTTAGCCTTTGAGAGCATACTTAGTGCAGTGACATAGCCATTGTGTGGATAGAGACTATAGAAACTAGAATTATGGTAGGTGGCTTGCATTTTTAGTAGGCTAGCACAACATTCGCTTTGTCTCATAATTGTCTAACCAGTTTGTTTAATGTTGTTGTAGAAATTTTTATAGGCTATTCACCTTCTCTCTAGCTATTATGACCTTTCACAAACACTCGTCAAAAGGTCTGAGAACAGATGTCCAATGAACGACAATCAACATCATGTAGGCGGAGTTGAGAAACTTCTCTTTTTGGTGTCTTCCTTCTTCTTCTTTCTACCACCGAAGAATGAGGAAGACTAATCTCAAACTTATTCTTCCTAGTCCTTCATTATGGTCAGATCTAACCAAAATAAAACAGAGAAGAGACTGGATAAAATTATTCCATGGCGGTGACACCATCTCTGTCTTGATGTCGCCGTCCAGAAATAAGTCTCCTCATCTAGCCTTACTCCCCTCTCATGTACCCCCACTCCCCTTCTCTTTCTATTCTTGATCCATACATCCACCATTGCTCAGCACTCTTGTGGCCACGCAATAGCTTGCAGCGACAGGAGGTGCAAGCAGAGTGTGGCTTGTAGCGGCACAAGGCATGGGCAGTGTGCCGCTCGCAGTGGCGCTAACCAATCCTAGAACCGTGAAGCGCGTGCGCTCGGAAACTGTAGTACTCTAGCGGGCTCCTATTCGAATCTATGAGTGTGCCCTCAGGGGAACTTGGAAGGCAGCCAATTGACTCGGACCAAGTACGCTCGAGATTCGACTAGGGGTTTATAGCACGCCCCTAGCTGGGACCTGGGACTACAGAGCTGAGTGCTTCACAACAAGTACTCGGGCTTCACTTGTTTGTCTCGATTGTAGCTCGACGAGTACACTGCTCATGATGCAAAATGTTTATTACGCAAAAGATGTTGCCCGTGGAGGCATGCTCGTGAAGCATTCCCATTTGATGTAGGGCACCCATACCTGAACAGTATAAATATGTGACTTGTATGCTAGTCTTCTAATTCCCTGTGCACAAAATGTTGATATACTTGTCAAATGGAAAATCCTACAACAAACATGGGGTGCACTAATTAATAGTTTCATGTAGTGTTTTTTTTTGACTGATATGGCAAATTTTGTATACACATATGAAGTGTGTCTATCATGGATATTATGGGTCCCTCGGCGCTTTCTTGAGTTTGTCTTAGACATCAAATGCAGGTTAGTGAGGACACAACATGGTCTTTAAACTGACATTTTTATTTGCAATTTTTATGAAAACCATTTTAAAATAAAAAATCATATATGATGAAAGTATTTTCCATGAAGAAAGTATTAACATGAGCCATATATTTGAGTCCATTTAGCTTTTCATGTACTAATTGTCCAAAGTTAAACAAAGTTTTTACTCTCAAATGTTTGAATTTATGGGCATTTTATTTGTGAATTATTCAAGCTATAGTTGTTTGATTCGCACATCCTCTAATTGTCTCTCAACTTTGGCAAGATTAGAGTTAGTATTTTTGAAACTATGGGGGTGTTTGGTTCCCCGCCAAACTTTACCACATCTTGAATGCAGCTGCCACAAAAGAGTTGGATGTTGTTTGGTTTCTACATAAGTTGAGGCAGCCACACAACTTTTTGGTTCATTTCTATAATAATTTACACCACAAGTGTGGCGGTCTTTTTTCTCTACCACATACTTCGGCGGCGCCACAACCTGACGTGGCTAGCAGCGGCGGGGAACCAAACAACAATTACATACAGGGTGGGTGGGCGTGAGGGGTTGGGGTTGGTAGTTAAAAGAGAACCCATCAGTAGAGGGTGGTTTAGTGATAGTTATGTCCGCAAGGGTGGTGTGGCGAGATAGGGAAGGAGGAGGCCCACCGTGTGCCTGTCGCAAGTGGCAGAATAATGCTGGTTGGGCAATGCTAGGGCGATAGTGTCAAGCATGTTGTATTTGAAGATTTGGCCTTGACCATTGTGGAGGATCGGACATGGACAAAGAGGTTGATGATAGGAGTTGAGGTTCACCATTTAGATTTAGTTTCCAAAAAGAATTTTAATCCTCACGAGAAATGCTAAGGAAAATACTAAATCCTAGAAATTGTAAAAAAAATCCCAAACAACTTGCCTTTAATTGGGTAGACTCTAGTCATCATTGCCAATAGGAGCAATTACCCACATCTTTAGATAAGTACATTTTGATTGTAACTTATTGGTATGGCAAACCAATACTGGTAGTTTAATAATTCTCTATAAACACTCTTTTATAAATTATAATACTACAAGAAAAATTCAACATTTTAAGTCCCATGGTGCGAGATGGAGTGACTAGACTATAGTGGAGCCCAGGACCTAGAATCTATTTCAATGAAATATAAAAGGAAAATCTGAATAAAAGTACAATGAACACTAGAGTTTGAACTTAACACACGTGGATAGAAATTAAAACAACTAATAAAAAAGTTGAAATCCAAAAATATAGAGATAGATTAGCATATGAGTGTGATTGTATATATGCGTGCACTTATGCTTCCAAATGCCCATACAGCCAACCGTGCCGACAGAACGAATGAGATTACCTTGAACAGGTTCATCTCTCCTCGGTCTATCTCGCCCTTTCCATATTTGACTATAACATATCCGTCACTATTACGAATGAAATACAGTAAGTTGCTCGTGTGTTCATACGTGAAACAGGCCGCCCGGCCAATCTGTGGTCAAGAAGACCAAGCAGCACACAAACCGGCCGGTTGGTGTTCCAAAAGTTGTCGATGTGCCATGTCTTAGTACTTTCCCTCAAGTAGCAAGTAGCAACAACCCCAATAATAATAAGCTTACATCGATCATTATATGTAGACTTCCTAGTAGCTAGCATAAAATATATATTGTTCTGGCTCCATCGACCCCGTGCTGGTTCTGAAGAACTTTCGTCGGACCATGACTGCTGTGAGCATGCACACACGTACAGGTGGTTTCTGACGAATGAAAAACCGCGGCTGTATCTCTTGCGCCGTTACCACCATCACTGCAAGTAGTATGTCTCAAGTTTAGGGTCTGTTTGGTTTCAATATGTTAAAATTTAACTCCCATCACATCAATGTTTCCTTAAATGTATGGAGTACTAAATATAGACTAATTGCATGCATGTCAACACAGATTAGGAGTAATTTACGAGACGAATCTATTAAGCATAATTAGTCTAAAATTGGAAACTTTTTGTCAAATAAGACGAAAGTGCTACAATGTTTGTTAAACTTTAACTCCTTAAACCATACACCCCCTTATTGTATCGTCACTGTCATGGCAGCAGCTGCTATATATGTCTGTTTTTTAAAACGAAATGACATGAGCTCTGCCATCCAACAATTAAGAAGAGAGGCTTATGAAACAAGTAGCTGAGCCTGCATCTTAGGAGGATTACACAGGTAGTAAAGGATAGCTCATCTCAATGACGAATATTTGCTTCTTCAGTGACGGAAGCTGTTCGTCATACACCCTACTAGTGCAAGATACAAACACAATTTAGGCCCTGTTTAGATGCTAATTTTTTCCCCAAATTTTACTATGCAAAAAGAAGATTCTCCATCACATCAAAATAGCGGCACATGTATGGAGTACTAAATGTAGATGAAATCAAAAACTAATTGCACAGTTTAGTTGTACTTTGCGAGACGAATCTTTTGAGCCTAATTAGTCAATGTTTGGACAAAAATTCACAAATACAAACGAAATGCTACAGTGCATGACCCTGCACTGTGCAGATTTTGTTGCTGCCAAATTGGCGCAACTAAACACGGCCTTAGCCGAGACTGAATTTACCTCCAAAGGAAAGCCCTAGCTTCTATGTCGCTCGATGTCGTCTTTGCTTGGTGCGAGCGGTCACATGTAGGGATATCAAGCTCTCATTTTGGAACGCAACTTTCGTGGCAGTTACTCCATCAATTCTAAATTATAAGTCAGAGAGCACTAGCTAATAGCTAGGCTGGCTGCTTACCTTTCATTCAAGAAACAATGCAATGACCCTTTTATTTAACACAACTTGCATATGACTCCCTCGTGTTGATGATTAGCTGTGAACAAAGAGAGCATGGAATTATGAGAATATTTCTGCTGGTTTGTGGTATGGACCATAGAGGAGTGGATGGATAACTAGACTATGTCAGCTCCAGTTTGATTGAAGCTTGTTTCACATCACAAAGAATCAATTGGCCAAATTGCCACCTAATCTACAAATTTCAACAATGACCTGTCTTGGTAGCTTTAGAAGTCAGACGATGAGCACATTGTTATATTAACATCTTCCTTAGCTTGTATAATTAGTCCTAAACTTTTGTTGTGGTCAGGAACACATCAAAGGCTACGAAACGTGTTAATTAATCTTTTATAATTAAAGAAGAGACATCAGCATGACTAAGCTCAAGGGGACAATAAGGAATTAAGGAGACACAAATCAGTCTGAAGGAGTAGTAAGAGAAGTGGAATTTCATTGGATAAGAACGATCCAATTAGTCTGCAACGTGTATGGCCACCCAAAAGATTCTGCAGATCTCTCTGCATAGTCCATAGGATATGCTGCTTCCATTTTCTTTCGTTTCAGGGTCAAGCTGCAGGTAAGCATGCACTCTGCTTTTTTTAGGGAAAAAAATCCATCACACATTTATCAACTGTGTGTGAACATTCGTTGTCAGAGGCCCTCTTCTTTTGGCTTCCTCCAACAAATTTCTAGAGTAGCTCGTAGGGGTGATGTGAGCGTGGTGTGTGCGTTCAGGTGCATGCATCTTCACTATATATTCTAATAATAAACATTATTTCCTTGTTGTCAAACAACCCTAACAACAATACCACTAAGTAATCTGAACGCGTGCTTACGCTTCTGAAGTCTCTAAGGGGCATATACAACAATATGCCATGTGCGTATAGCTAGATCGCCGATCGGAGATCCACAGATCGAGCCAATTCTTCTTGGAGCCGATCGACTGGGACAAGTAGCCAGCAAGAGGCGGAGGATATATGCATGCATGTCCAAGTTACATGTATGCATGGATGCTTTATTTCCATTTTAGGGTCCAAGTGAACCGCATCCCCTATGCAACATCACAGCGTACTGTATTAAACAAGATACATGCATCCTCCGTAGTAGACTGCTAGTACATACATCTGCACCATCAGCTAAACTTTCCCACTCCTACGATTAGCATATGAGTATGAAATCTTGGACTCAACAAAAATGGCTCTCCTGATCGATCTCTCGCCCTGCTTGCTGTCCAAAACTCCAAACCCTTCGCCCTGAGTAGGTACTGACGTCAAGAAACACTATTAAGGTTTGGAACAGCCGAGTCGAACAGGTCCAGGTGTGCATCATCATGCACTTTATTCAATATTCAATAGCAGTGCACACGTAACTCACTGATGAGTCAGGATAGATAGCCATTGTCGTCTCCTCTTCTCTTTCTGTACTTTCTCCATGTCTCTAAAGAAAGTCATTTTAGACATTGACACGGTCTCAAAAACAACTTTTACCGTTACTTTTTGCTATAAAATATTTATAAAACATGACCAATGTATACTTTTATAAAACTACATTTCGAGATCACTTTTATAATTTCAAACTCAATCCAAAATAATTTATTTTTAGTTAAAGATTAAAATGTTTGACTTAAGACAACCTCAAAACTCAAAACGGCTTTCTTCCGAAACATGGAGGGAGTACTAGACTGCATTAATTCTTTATCATTTACTCCAGTAATCAGTTGTCATCATCAGTAGCTAAGTAGCCAACCAAATGGCTTCTCCAGCACCAGCGGCGTGAGGTTAACTAGCTAGGTTTTCGAATTTTGACCTCACTAGGAGAAAAGGAGAGAAAGAGCTAGCGGGCTACTCTCTAGTCTAGTTGGAAAGCTAGTTTGTAACAGAAAAAATCACTCTCCTAAAACAAATCAATCCTTAAAACCACCCTAAGTTAAATTATCTTAAATTTGACTAACTTTATAGAAAGAGTAACAACATATATATTTATAACACCAAATAAGTATATAATAAAAATATATTTGATGATATATCAGTGCTACTAATTTTGTGTCATAAATATATATTGTCCTTTTTTGTAAAGTTAGTGAAACTTAAAACAATTTGACTTGGACAACTCTAGAAGTTGATTTAATTTGTAACGAAGACAGTACATACCATCATATCATCTCAGCCTTCGTCTGCGCGAATGCAAGCTTATAAATAGAACTATTGGGCAGCTAGTTTAAGTCTACAATAATGAGTGGATAACATGTAAAGTGTCATTTGTTTGAACTATCTATAACCATCAGACATGTCCTAATTAAACACATATGTACTTCATGGTCATGCAATCGTACAATAGGCTTGATTTTTTTCATGATTATACCTGAGCACATTTTTCATTAAGAGGAAGAGAGAGTTCACGACACACGATCCCACCAAGACCAACATAATCCTTACCAAAACTGGTCATAAAAGGATCACCAACACAATTCACAACTGAGTAATAACATAAAAACAATCCGTGACTTTAGGTAACATAGCGACACGACTAAAAACTAAAAGTGGCACTGCTAGGCAACATGCAGCCCACCATCTAAAGCAAGTACAAGGAAAACTCCTTCACAAGCATAGGAGGCCATTCACATCCATGAGCCGCGACCAAGGGTGGGGCGTGAAGCTAGCAATCGGACATGCCTTCCAAGGCAGGGCATGGATTAGCAACATCAAGTACCTTCATTGTTACCTCAAGGTGGGGCAACAATGATATTAGGTCTTCATGACTAAGAAGTTCATCACTAGAGAGACTCCTCATCACCTCACGCGCCAGATAAAGATGAGGCATAACCTATATAGTGTTTTCCAACTGAACATTTGGTGAAGGGACCTCATTTGTAACCAATGGTGATGGAGTGTCACCAAGAGCGGCCGATGGGCGATGGAGCATGCAAATGGCAAATCAATGGATCTTCCAATGTGATACTGGGAGCAATTGCATTATTGTACCCAATATTCGCCTCAAAACGGAGCAACAATGACAACAAATCATCATAAAGATCAAGTTCAGCGCAGCAAAGAGAAGTACAAAACCTCCAATGCAATCTCTAGCTGAACCACAGAAGATGGAAGTACCTCTGAGGACGGGGGGTGGCGATGAGTTACCCATAGAAAAATGATAATCTTTTAGTTCTTTCTTTCTTTCTTTTTGTGAACTTTTTCTAATTTTAATATACACTTCTCCATTCCAAATTATAAGTTGTTTTGACTTTTCTAGGTACATAGTTTTTAGTTTTTACAATGCATCTATATGTAGACGCATAATAAAAACTATGTACCTAGAAAAGTCAAAACGATTTAGAATTAACTAGTAGAGTAGGGTACTTTGTTGCTCCTCATATTTCTCTCAATGAAAGAAATGAAGAATCAGCAGTCTTGAGTGCTTGGCTAATTTGGAACATGCATGGTTGCAGCTGAAATCAGCCAACAGCAAACACAAATCCTGTGGGCTGCTGCTCAGTGCTGACTGTCTGTCTATCCAGGCATGGGGCCGGCCACGGGCTGTGCCGGGGTCAAGAACTGCATGCATGTGTACTACTGCTAGCTGATGATGTTGATCGATCATATCCACTCGCCTCCTGAGTCCTGATGCCTACCCCTCTCCCGCGAGTGGTCACTGCTAGCTGCTTGCAACCAGAGTACTGGTAGTACCAGTAGCTGTATTTTTCATAGTGATGCGTATATGACGAGTTGCATTGGTGGCTAACGATCGAGAGATGTGATCGCCCTCGCTCTGCCTCTGATGCATCCATGATATACTCACAAGAGGGTCTGTTTGGATTGAGACCTGTCAGTCAAGCCAATATACAAGTAATCATACCTTCAGACATCTAAAATCGAACACACACACACACACACACACACACACACATATATATATATAATGACCACGGCGCCGCTGTCGTCGTCGTCGTCGCCGGAAAAACGGCCGGGTCGCCGGGGAGACCGCATCCACGTCGTGGTCATGCATGCCCGGCCGTGTTCGCGCAGCCGGCCAGTAGTCGATCGATCAAGTGAAGCAAAATAAAGAGTATACGTACGTAGTACCAATAAGTAGAGATCGGATCAATCGCCGTGTCCTGTCCTGGTAGGACTGTAGGAGCAGTGGCGGATCCAGGATTTGGATTAAGGGGGGCTGAACAATGTAAATTTAAAGGTTAAGCTAAAAATTAATAGTAATTTACTGCTAATTAAGTGTGATTTAATGAAGAAATAGGATCATTAGGGGGGCTGTAGCCCCGGCAGCCCCCCTGTGGATCCGCCACTGTGTAGGAGGTTAGTACTCCGTAGTAGCTGATTAGCTGTGTTCCTGATCGAGTTAAGTAGAAGGTGCCTGTGGTTTCATATGCATGGCGACAGCAGCGCCTATATTCCAAGTTGCCAAATGGACGAATTGAAGGACGGCCAAATTAAATATGCCCATTTTGCAAAATTTTTCAGATTCTCCATTACATCGAATCTTTGGACACATGTATAAAACATTAAATATAGATAAAAATAAAACTAATTACACAGTTTAGACGAAATGGACGAGACGAATCTTTTAAGCCTAATTAGATCATGATTGGACAATATTTGCCAAATAACAACGAAAAGCGCTACAGTGTTATTTTGCCAAAAATTTCGGATCTAAACCGGCCCTAAGGTTAGATGTGCATGCATGCATGCATGCCAGCCACATTGAATATTGCTGCTATAGAAGGTTCCATGTGTGTGAAGCTAAAAAGACATATACTCACATACAAAGTTGTTTGTGAAAACATAATGGTGGTCCTGGAAGCTAAAGAGACACACAAAGTTGTTGCGTTCCTGGTGCTAGCTTCTCGATCGTTGCCTGCTCTTTTGTCAATTCAACGAGCATAAGATTACTTACGTGTCTCGATCTGTACGTAGTCCCACCAATGCAAAACCGTGGGCTGCCTCTGTGCCTGCCTGGCCACGCCATCAGTGGATCTGTACGATGAATCCATAGTACGTACTAGATAGATGCCACTGGTGGTGCAGTACTGCCAGCACAACACATTGTCTTTTTTTTTAGGGGCTGTTTAGTTGGCGAAATTTTTGGCGAAACGCTACTGTAGCAGTTTTGTTGTTATTTGACAAATATTGTCCAATCATGGTCTAATTAGGCTTAAAAGATTTGTCTCGTCCATTTCGTCTAAACTGTGTAATTAGTTTTATTTTTTATCTATATTTAATGCTTCATGCATACGTTTAAAGATTCGATGTGACGGAGAATCTGAAAATTTTGGCAAAATTCTTGGCATCTAAACGGTGCCTAGGGAGCCAGCACAACACATTGGTGGTAGACCTGCAGCTACGTACTACCGCACCAAACAAGCTGTTATTACTAGTACTCATCTCATCGTGGCTACATGGCCTCCAGCCCTCCAGCCAGCAAAAACGACGTGCAGGATGGTGGTGTGGTGGGCCTCGGCTGTGCCTCTTTATAGCAAAATAAAGCCCATAATTTTAGGCCCAGTGGACTCCCAGGGACTATTCCTCCTTCAAAATATGGCCGACATCTGGTGTGCGGGAAAAACAGGTTTTGGCAATTGGACTTTATCACCTTGTAGCTCTCGATCGAGACGATATAGATGCGAATGTTCAATTTGAAGTCTGGAAGAGAGAATTATGACTTGAGAAGGAGATCCGGACTCATAGAAATCGACCAGGCCAATTTATAAAATAGGTTAAACCGGGTTAGAGCATCTCTAACAGACTATCTAAATAGGCTACCTATCCTATATTTAGGTAGTGGAGATCAAAAAATGCACTCCAATAGGTTACCTATTAGCATACCTAAATTTGTTGGCCCAACAAATTTCTCCTTCCACTGCCTATATCTATTGGGCCAACAAATTTCTCTACCTATTTTCTTCCCCACCGTTTCCTCTCGACGCCCGACGGTTTTCTTCCCCGCGCCTTCATCCACCGCCGCCAGGTAGCCGGCGCCTTCCTCCCCGGCGTCCCATCCCTCTCCGGAGGCCCTCCCCGACGCGCCGGACCTCTCCGCCCCCACCGGACCTTCCCGACCCCGATGGCTCCTATTGCAGCGGCCCTCCCCGGCAGCGAGCTCCTCCATGGCGGCCCTCCCCGGCGGTGCTCCAAGCGGATCTGGCCAACTCCCAGCGCGGTAGGCCTCTAAGCACCTTCCCAGCCTGGCACGGGCGGCTACGGGTGGAGCTCCCCGGCGTAGGCGAAGCTCCCCGGCGCGAGCGGCTGCAGGCAGAGCTCCCCAACGTGCGTGAGCCCCTCCGGTGCGACCTACAGGCAAAGCTTCCGGGCGCGGGCGGCTGCAGGCAGAGCTCCCCGATGCACGTGAGCCCCTCCGGCGCGACATGCAGGCAAAGCTGCGCAGGCGGCTACGGGCGGAGCTCCCCAGTGCGGGCGAAGCTCCCTGGCGCGGGCGGAGCTCCCCGACGCGCGTGTGGCTGTGGGAGTTGGCCGAAGCAGAGGAAAGGGATGACATGTGGGCTCCACATGTCATTGACTAGTTGAATGAATTTGGGTACTATGTTTTAGGTAGTGCTGTTGGAGTTGAAGGCAAACAATAGGTACTATAGAAATACCTGGCTACTCAAATAGAGATTTAGGTAGTGTGTTTTAGGTAGTAGTGTTGGAGATGCTCTTAAGGGTTGTATTTCCATGCGCGATCTGTAAGAGTTTCGATAGGGCAAGAATTTGCCGCCCTATATATGAATATAAAAGGTCATAGACTCATGGCTGATGCAGGGGAATCCAATTGTAGCTATCAAACACTTTTACCTCTCTCTCTCTCTTAGAACATGTCTATCAATACCTAGTAGGGGTGGGTGTGCGCTCGTGTATGTGAGCGTCTGCGTCTATAACTGGTGTAAGGTCCAAATGGCTAGAGGGGGTGAATAGCCTATTTAAAAAAACTACAAGCTTCACTAAACAACAATTGTTAGTATAAAAGATGGCGACGCTAATTCTAGCACTAGCTCAACTATACTAAGCAAGCCACATATACAATTCTAGTAAACAAGACTATGATCTCTAATTCACACCAACAAAGCTAAGTCACTAAGCTATTTACTCCTATGTGATACAAACTACGCTAAGCACACTAGATAAGATAAAATGCAAGAATAAAAAGGGGAGTGAATTGATTATTATACCAACAGTATAGAGATGAGATGTATCCAAAGAATCAATCACACACAATCATAAAGAGAATCCTCGGCAAGAGATGGCACAAGATTTTTTACCAAGGTTCATTTGCTTCACGGCAAGCTACTCCTCGTTGTGGCGATGCACCCACTTGATGGATCACGAGCTAATCAACTATCAAGAGTTGAACCCTCAGCGGGTGCCGCACATCCACTCACAAGATGGGGATCCTCCAAGCCACGAGCTCCACTAGAGTAGCCAATTCGTGAACTCCCGCGGGGAAGGCTCAAGAACCCCTCACAATCGCTTGGTGAGGCTCGAAACAATCTCCAATCACGAGCTCAACACCACCACTGCTCCAAACCGTCTAGGATGTCGGGAAACACCCAAGAGTAACAAGCAATCCACAGCAAACTCAAGAATCAAGCGCCACTAGATGCAACTCTCAATGCAATGCACTTGAATCTCACTCGATCTCTCTAGAGTATGCAACCAAGCAAGGAGATGAGTGGAGGAAAAGTTCTCTAGCTCAAAGTATGTCTCAAGTGTTCAAAGAGTCAAGAGTTAGCCCCCCAAACCCGGCCACCATCTATATATAGCGAAGGGGTAAGCAACTAGCCGTTACAAGACACCGCAATGAAAAACGTGATGACCGGACGCACTGGTCAGGGTGACCGGACACGTCCGGTCACTACAGGACAAACAGCAGCAGTGCGCGTCAGAGGGAGCCGTTGCCATGATCGGACGCGCTACACCGTTTGACCGGACGCGCTACACCCAGCGTCCGATCAGAGTCTAGAGAGTTCCTCGCGCGATCAGACGCGTCCGGTCACACGTGACCGGACGCCTGCACCCGGCGTCCGACCAGAGTCCAGAGAGCTCCTCACGCGATCGGACGCGTCCGGTCGCACGTGACCGGACGCGCCACCGCGTCCGATCGGCACTGAGACACGTGCTGCCCACTAGGTGCGTGACCGGACGCTCCGGTTCCAAGAGGGACCGGACGTGCCGGTCCACGACCTTCATGCGTGCGTCTCTGCCTGCAGTTTGAACTGACCGGACGCGCAGGTCCACCCTGGACCGCGTCCGGTCCAGCGTCCGGTTGGAGTTTTTCAGAGATAAACACTCTGGACTTTCGCCACCTTTTCTCGCCTCCGGCGCAATGGAAAATAGGCATTTCATTTCCTCGAAAACGCCTGAAACTCCACCGCCTTCGCAAATGTGCTAACACCACCAAGTGTACACCATCATGTGCATGTGTGTTAGCATTTTCACAATGATTTTTCAAGGCGTTACATTAGCTCTCTACAAGATCCTAATGCATATGCTCAAGATGATGACATAGTAGCACTTGATTCAAGAGCTAACTATGATTGCCCCTCTTGATAGTCGGATATCAATCCTAAACCATGTCAATCACTTCTTTACTCATCTTAGACAGGCAAAAGCAAACCCTATGATTATACCTTTGTCTTGATCCTTTTGTTCCATGTCCATCTCCTCATGCTTGATCACCATGATCATTATTTCATGTTCATGCACCATCATGCTCCTTGCTCCTTCATCACATGTGTTGCTATGCCTAACTCAATTCACTTGACACGATGACATTATCAACTTGGTGTCATTAATTACCAAAATCAAAATTAGGCTTTCAACTATCAATTTTCACGGCCTTCGAGCACAAGCTTTCTGAGGCTGGGCACAACAGTGGGAGCTAGGTTTGCTTCTGCCCTTCTCAGCTTCTTCTTGATAGGTGTGTTCTTAGTTGTGGTGGTCTTCTTCTTCTTGGGCTGTGAGGGACCAGCATCATCTTCTGTGGTCTTCTTTCTGTAAAAACAGAAATTCTTGTTAGTGTGGGTCATGGTAATGCATTTTATGATAAAAAAACCAAAATTCTAACCTTTTGTTCCTGCATGGACCTGTTTCACCATCTTTATCAACCTCTGGCTCTTTGCAGGTTTTTTCAAAGTGGCTAAATCCCTTGCATCTTTTGCATCTCACCTGTTTCTTAGTAGCATTTTTCTCCATGCATCCTCTAACCCTTTGAACCTTTGGCCTCCCTGGGCCTCTACCCAATAATGGTGCATGCACAGTGAACCCAAGATCCACTTCAGGCTACTGGGACCTATCAGGTATAGGTTCAATTCTTGCTTCATAAGCTTTCTTGAATTTAGCCACTGAGTAGTATTCATGTACATAATCTTCTATTTTTGTCCCCCTGTTGGACAAGATCCAGGCCAAAGCATGTCTGCAGGGCTTCCCAGTGACTTGCCACTCCCTGCAAGAACAATTGTGATTTTACAGGTCCACTGTATGACGTTTCTGGTTGTTCCATTGGTCCAAAAGGGTAATTTCAGCAGTGTCATCATCACAGACAGCCACTTTGATGATTGTGAGGTGTCTGCTAATCACATTAAATTAATTAATAACACTTGGGATAATTCTTTCAGTCCACTGCCTAGCCAGTTTCTTCCTCAAGTACCTCTTCTCCATTATTAACTCTATAATTTTATCTATCAGCTCATGCACCAACAAACCCTTGTACTTTTTCACTTGTGCATTGAAGCTCTCTGAAACATTATTAGTCAAGGCATCACACTTGCAGTTTCAGAAAAACCACTCCTGTACCATAACCTACTATGGTAGGTGTCAAGGTACTGCATTGTTGTAGGTGCAAACTCAAATATTTTATTCATGTGCCAATTGAACAGTCCAGACGTGTAGCTCCTAGCTGCTGGGTATAGGTGATCAGCGAAAACATCTCCTGTGTAGTGCTTCATGAAATTCTGGTACCGGTGTCTCATGCATTCCCTATTTTCAGCATTTGGGAATACAGCTCCTACTGCCTTCTCCAAACCTTTTACAAGCATCTGTACAAATAACAAGGTTTGGAACATCACCAATGGCCTTGTGCAGCTGCTCCATGAACCATGTCCAGTTGTCCTCATTCTCAATGTCAAAAATTGCATATGCAATATGATACAACCAATTGTGCCCATCTATACCAGTTGCAGATGCCAACTGTCCTCTGTACTTGCCATATAAATAAGAAGCATCAATACCTATAAATGGTCTGCATCCCTCTAGGAAGCCATCAATACATGGCTTAAGAGCTACAAAAATCCTCCTAAACATTTGCTTGTCCTCAACCAACTCTACCTCTACCTGTACATGGCTGTCAGGTGATGATTTCTCAATCTGAGCTGCCCAATTGAACAGAAGCTGAAAACTCTCCTCATACTTTCCATGGATCTGCTCTAGTGCTACCTTCATGCCAAACCATGCTTTGGAGTACTTGAGTCTGATACCATAGTCACCCTCTAATTTGTCCTTACAATCTGATCCAGTCTTAGTAGGATTCCTCTTCAACCAATCCCCTAACCTATCTGCACACCAGCCTTGGGTTGCCATTTTGCCTATTTTGAGTTTAGTAGTAGCACACTTATGGACTGCAGATAGTGTTTTGATCTACACACAAAGAAAGAAAATTGTTATATTATAAGAAGGTGGAATCATTGGTAAGTAAATGAAAGAGATGAGATAACTTCAATTCACCTCTATTGTCTTGCCATCAAAGATCCTTGAAGCATGTATACGCCAAGGACACCCTTCAGCTTTACACCTAGCAATAAACTTAGTATTGTCTGTAATGATTTTACTAAATTCAAACCCTTTCACCACTACATGATGTCTCACTGCCTTCCTAAATGCAACAATGTCAGGAAATCTTTCTCCCTTCTCTATCTTGGGGTTTAGGGATCATGGATAACATTCACCTCCAGTGGATCTGCATCATTTACCTCTGCCTCAAGAGGAACACCACCTTCAGCAGAAGCAACATCATCAAATTGATCAGCAACATGAACATAAGGTTCTGCATCAGCAGTAGGAGCATGGTTGTTACAAGGTTGTGCATTGTTAGCTGCCTGTGCAGATGGCACAGGCATGTACAGTCCCTCATCGTCAACACCGACATACTCTTCATCATTGTCAAACATGTCAGGTTCCCTGTCAGGCGCAGGCTCTAATGGACAGTCTGCATCTCCATCAGGATTATCAGAAGGCTGGGTTGCATGGTTGTCATCAGGGCTGATGGTATTCCCATCCCCTGGTGGAATGTCTTTGCTAATGGGGTCCCCATGAATAGAAAACTCTGGTGGAATCACACATATTGGGTCTAGGTTTGCAAACTCATCAGGTTGTATAAGACAACTGTCATACACACCTATAATAAGTTCACAACTTATCTCATCCTTATACATTTCAAACAAGTCATGCATCTGAAAATCGGTTTCTATTCTCACATCTTCACATATTCTTTTGTCAAAGAACCACACACTAGGAGACTGGCTATTGGACCACTGGAACTCATTGCGCAGGCTTGTCAACAGCACATCGAAGGAAAACGAACCTACTTCAACATCTCACTTAATCACGCGTCCCTTTGTGTATGCTTTTCTACCAGTGTTGTCTCTGGTACAGGATCCTTCCACTTTAATCTCTAGCGAGAACAACGAAACCCTAGCAACAAAGAAAAACAATCCCAAATCCAATGAATCCCTATCGATAGCGTCAACGAAATCTACCTAGGACGAGCTCATATGCTACAAATGGAAGAAGGGAAAGGGGGCACAAGATCCATACCCGCCCTCGTCGTCCGCCATCTTCGTCGGGCCGCGCTGCTGCATCTCACCCATTGCGGGCAATAGGGTGCATCGCAGCACACACTCGAGCTTGGAGCTTCTGGTCGTCGCCGTCTATAAGATGAGTCGCCGAAGATAGGGTCGCCGCCGTCCTGCTCGTCGCCGTCGGGGATAGGATTACAAACACCGAGGGTGAGTGAGAGGAGAAAGAGCGGGGGAAGGAAGAGAGCGGTCAGCGTCCGTACGGAAATACTGAATCAACTTGTACGCCTGCAGGTGGCCCTAAGACGTCGCCGAGCGTATCCCATGGCGTTGATCGGAGTATCGTGAAGCTGTAATGGTGTGGTTCGAATTAGTTAAATTGTAATGGTATTTGTTCGAAGACCTGAAATTGTAACGGTAGCAATCCAAATATCCCATGCTTTAAACCCTCTACTAGAACCCGTCTCTCGCGTGAGCGCGGCCGCCATGCTCCCGCAGCGCCGCGCTCCATGCTCCCGCAGAGACAGAGGTCGCCGGAGCCGGACCATCGTCTCCCAATCCCAACCCAGCCCGCACACCCAAACCAAACTCCGCTTCAGACTGGACCGCGACCTGCTCAAGCTCCACCGCGCGGCGCCGGCCACCGCCTCCCGTCCCTGGAGCCGTTGCTTTACGCGGGCCTCCTCCGGCGCGCGTCGCGGGGCCGGTCGCTGCCGCTGGCCAGACTCACCCACTCCCACATGATCCGCACGGGGTACAGGCCGGGCCTGTTCCTGAGCAACAACCTACTTGCCGCCTACGTCCGCTGCGCCGACACGCGGAGCGCCCGAATCCTGTTCGACGGGATGCCGCGCCGGGACGTCGTCACCTGGAACACGCTCATCGCCGGGTACTCCACCCAGGGCTCCGCGCGCTTGGCGCTTGGCGCGTTCCGGGACGCGCGGCGGGATGGCGCCGTCGCCGTGGATAGGTTCACCTACGCCGCGGTGCTGGCCGCGTGCGGTTGCGCCGGGGACTGGAGGAGCGGACGTGCCGCGCATGGGCTGGCTGTGGTCAGCGGGCTCGCGCGGACCGCGTTCGTGGCCAACTCGGTGATTGACATGTACGCCAAGTGCGGGATGATCGACGAGGTGAGGCTGGCGTTTGATCGAGCTGAGGAGCGGGATGAGGTTTCGTGGAACCTGCTCTTGTCGGCGTATGTGCGGATGGGGTGGCCAGAGGTCGCGGTGAATGTGCTTGTCTGGATGCACCGGTCAGGGGTGAAGATCGATGCTTTCGCCCTGGGCAGGATCCTGAAGGCTTGTTCTGAGCTCGAGGATTCGGAGGATGTACGGAGGATGCTTCACGGTTGTGTGATTAAGGTTGGTTTGGACTTGGATGTGTTTGTTGGTAGCACCATGGTGGACATGTATGCAAAGAACGGTGGATTGGAGGAGGCCATCAAGGTGTTTGGTTGCATTCCAAGCCAGAATGTGGTAATTTACAATACCATGATAGCAGGGTTTGCTCGGTTAGGTAACGATCCCTGTCCTGAGATTAGAATGGAAGCAGTCAGGATTTATTCAAACATGCTCCGGAGGAGGATAAGACCGTCCAAATTTACATTCAAGAGCGTGCTTGAAGTGTGCAATTTGACCAATGTGGTACGATGTTGGAGGCAGATACATGCCCATGTTATACTCTTTGGGTTTGAAGACGATGATTTCATTAGAAATGCACTGATTAATTTGTATTCAAAAGCACGTCTAGTTGATGATAGTCTGAGATGCTTCTATAGGACTCCCATGCAAGAGATTCTCACATGGACTTCTATGATTACAGCATTTGTGCACAATGAACATTCAGATAAGGCACTAAACTTATTCAGAGAGCTTCGTTATACAGGAGTGGAGCCTGATCAATTCACCATGTCAAGTGTGATGAATGCCTGTGCTGATCTGAGTATGCCAACAGCATGTGAACAGATACACTGTTATGCAGTCAAATCTGGATTTGATCGGTTTACTCTTTGCGGCAATTCACAGATCGAGATGTATAGGTGTGCAGGTGATCTTAAGGCTGCAAAGAAGACATTTGAGAGAATACCATCCCTGGATACTTTCTCATGGTCTCAAATGATCTTGAGCTATGCAGTGCATGGCCATGAAAGAGAGGCTCTACAACTATTTAAGAAAATGAGGGATTGTAGTGTCATGATAAATGAGTTTGCATTTCTTGCTGTTCTTGTTGCTTGCAGCCATCAGGGACTGATAGATGAAGGTTTCAGGTATGCATTTTTGTTTTCTCCAAGAGCAACATAGCACCTTGTTTCTTTGTTTTTCTTAGATAAGTAGTTGCCTTCCTCCTGCCTACCTGCAACATACTTTTCGTAATTTACAAGGGATTTATATAGTCATCAACGTACACAAAAATTAAATGCAACAACAAGGTGGGGATGAGAGTTTGAGAATTGTTTATAGAAAATTAGTAATGCCAACAGTAGATGATAGAAGAAATCTTCCTAAAAAATAAACTGCCATCTTTCCATATTTTACACCATAAATTCTTCTCCTGCACTAATAAAAAAATGGCATGCAGCATTAGCTGATATGCATAACCCAAAGACAAACCTGAGGGTCATCCATTGGTAGCATCGAGGCATGCATTTAAATTACCAGTAGCAAAAACTTGTAGGATTGTCAGACTTGAAGTAACACCGCCAGTGCCGGTCCCAAGCCCGGATGTAAAAGGTGGAGGGTTTAAGTTTGACATACTTTTTCTGTTACTTGTTGCCACTTAGCATATAATGCTGCTAATCATACTGTAGCCTTGAAGAATTTTAGATGTCTACTGCTTGGCATGTAGTCCTACTTGCAGAATTTACTATACAACTACACAGAAATGAATAAAATGGGTGCATCTTCCATTTCCTTTTTACTTATTTCCCACTTCTGAACATCGTTTATAACCAATCACATGTGTTTTCTATCGTAATGCAGGCATTATGAGAGCATGGTGTCAGATTACAGCTTTGTCCCGGATGTGAAGCATATAGCTTGCATGGTTGACCTCCTAGGCCATGTTGGGAAGGTGGCTGATGCTGAAGATTTCATAAATAGTTCTGGATTAGAAAATGATGCAGTACTTTGGCATACACTATTGCACGCCTGCAGAATCCATGGGGACAAGGATAGAGGTATAAAAACAGGAGAAAAACTAATGATGCTTGAGCCTTTTGCTGCTAGTTCCTATGTCATGCTGTACAACTTGTACATGGATGCTGGGAAAATCTCACTTGCTATGAGGACAAGAGGCCAGATGAGAGAGCGAGGAATGACTAAGGAGTCTGGGGTTAGTTGGGCAGAATTTGGAGGATCCTGCCATCATTTTGTCGATGGAGATAACTCTTGCTCACAGAAAGATGCAACTTTCACAAGACTGGAAGAGTTGTTGGTCAGGGTGAAACAGAAGACTGAACGAGGTAGCATGAATGTTTGGGAGTTAGGATTCCAAAGCAGAAAGGTCAGTGAGAACTCAATCGACAAACATGGTGAATTGTTGGCAGTGGCTCTTGGGCTGTCTACTTTGCCAAACACTGCTCCTGTAAGAGTTATGAAGAACCAGAAGATGTCCTGGGAAGGCCACGAGACGCTGAAGTTGCTATCTGAAAGTGAAAACAGGGAAATAATTATCAGAGATCCAGCTCGCTTTCATCATTTTAGTCAAGGTTCATGCTCTTGCCGAGGCTATTGGTAGTCAGAAGCCATATATGTCTTCTCTGGAGTAAGATTCTGAGAAGTGTCACTGGAACAGCTTGACCATTCTTACAGGTGAAGTTTGCAAGTAACGGCTGACATTTAGTGGAACCATACATACATGCAAGTAAATCAAAACTGTCTATATTTTATTTTTGAACAAGTTTAAGGGTTCTTAGCTTTTCAGAATTTCAATGCTGGTATACATTGCACCTGTTATAGTCTGTACTCTCTACTCAAAATTCTCACTCAGGCTTACGATGATTCAGGTTTTCAGTTTGTACTAATTATCCGAATGTCAAAGGCTAGACTGTTTCATTGCCTACTCATCTACAAAATTTATACAGAGCACTCTTCAGTGCTTTCTTGTGCATGCAAGTACATGCTATACATAACACTATACAGGAGAGGAACAACTAATAGAACTATATTATCGAAAGGAGAAAAAATCTGTGCTGAAGATGGAGAAAAGTCTTATAGTTTCTCGATCTTTATTCTTGTCTATTCACACCAGCTGTCCATTGTGATGTGATATTAACATGCTTTGGCTGGAACACTTTAATTATGTGCTAATGATGTAGACAAATCATTTTTTTTCTGTTGGTACTAGCAGATATACCTCGTTGAGAAACTATTTGTCCATAAGAAAGCAGTACGATGATCATTGTAACATGTTTGCAATTTGGTATTAACCATGCTTTGTCTCTGTTGGAGATGTACTGTTGATTTAAATACTGCATCTTTGTAATACCTGCTGAACTATATCTTAAGAAACGAACTCTTGCAGCTATGTCTATATTATTGCCTACTCAAACACCCTAGTTGTCATGAAGTTGTAAATTGTAATAATGTATATCTGAGTTTCATCTTACTGGATACAAACCTTAAGCAAATACATAATTGTTGGTTGTCTCTTAAGGATATGAGATTAAGAAATTGAATAAAGTGTGATCCTAAGATTGTATATATGGAAACTGTGCTCTCAAACATATGTTTACTCCTAAGATGCAGCTAGCCATTCCCCCAATTCTTAATTTGACATTATATTTAATTCTGTTTTTTATTCAGAAATTGGGTAGCATTTTTTTTATGAAATGTATATAAGTAACAATTCCCATAGTACCCAAACACAGAGATTACTGCTGACTTAAATTTATTTTTCTTCTGTTTTACGGGGCTTGAGACGTTTAGTTTAATATATGTTTGTATATTTCCTTATCGATTTTCAATACGTCATTGATACTCAATCCATAGTACTTTGATGATATGAAATTATATTGGCTAACCTGTGAACTCCAACATATTTAATGATATTATAAAACCATAAAAATTCTATTTTACAAGAGTAAATAATTTATGCTTCAAACCCTCAGGTAAGTGATTAATTTTTCTCAATCAGAACATAATGTGTCTCCGGACTCTGGTTCTGTTCCTGTTGTCAACTTTGATCATAGCTTAGTAGAGATGAACCGGATATTTACTGTAATATGTATCATATGTTCTAGCTTTCTAGGCATAGAGAGAAGAGCAATCAAGACCGATAAGGGTATGTTCTATCACATACTATACACTTATGTTAAATTAGCTGCACTAACTTTTGATAAGTTTAATTGTTGTGTGTTGAGTATATAGAATGTTGGCAGTGCATATTTGCTTCACTGTTTTAAAGGGCTTCACAATCTCAACTCAAACAGGATATACAACATATGGAGATTGAGCAGCCAGGGTAAAAATATGTATACATTTTTCTTCCTTTGTTCATAAGTCATCATATAGTATACAGTCACTGATTACTAGTACTAATAAGTGATATCTCAATCTGTAATTCAGGGTATTGGATGAAAAATACATCAGCATCTTGTCTTTTCTGTATCTACCTTTTTCCCCCTCTAACACTTCATATGTTCCTTCAGGCTGTGCAACCCTGTCCTTTATAGCTTGCATGGCTTGGGTGTTTGAGCAAGTAATTTGTTAGTAAAATCTGATAATTTAGAAGGGTTATCATTTTTTCTCCTGCTGAGCCGATGCTTTGTCCAAACATTCTTTGAAATTTACTAGAACATTGTAGTTGAGAAGAAGTTTTACTATTATTTTTACAGGAGCACCATAGGGGTACAATCGAAAACTTAATATGGGACTCCAATATAACTAGGAGCGCTTTTGAGTGCAGATAAACCTAAGACTGGCTTTGATCTACCACTACTGTCAAAAAGTAGACAAAAACCTACACGCTCAGCCTTTTGTAACCAATAAGCAGATGGAAGATATGAAGTCTGTTTTTCATGTATGCTATTCTCTCTATATATGCTGTAGATTATACTGGAGCTAAGACACTGCCAATCATAAACTCCAACGCATTCACCTGCGTGAGCGTTGCCTGATGGATGATGCCTTGCCTGACGGCACATCCTGCGGAAGCATTGGATTGAGAATGTAATCGATGATCATAGGCTCTTCTTTTCATAAATTCTTGCAGTACTAGCTGATCTTTTATCATCCCTAACACTCACTACCGCCACTAGAGAACTGCAGTTTCTATGGGTCGTTACACAGGATGCACTAATGACTTCACGGCTCGTATGTGAGCAGTTCCTGTTGCCACCAGCTTTGCCGGATCAACATAAGCAGCAACGGCTCATTCTTTGGTTCTTGTCGTAAGTCCCAAATCATGCTGTGCACACACCAATGATTAAAAAAAACAGCAGAAATGCTGAGCGCACATTTGCTAGGTCCAGATATCATGGAACAACGAATTCTTAACTGGGATGTGCCATTGAGATGCTTAGTAATTTATTCTGAATTCGAAGAGATCATTAAATTCTTGAAAAAGGTGAAAGAGGACAAACCACCGTTCGTCCACAAAATTCATAAACGCGAACCCAGCACTGGGAGACATACGGCAGGAAGTGCCTGCACCTGTGGCCCAAACACCAGCAAGCTTGTTCAATCTTCAATCTCAAGAACGAGCAAGCCGCTTGTTTGGAGATCTGACTCAAAATAGGTGCAGCAAAGCCACGCCCAGTTTTTTTTTTCCTAGTGAGTCGGTTCAGGGTTCATAATTTCTGGGATGCATTAAGCGAAGCCTTCCCAATATCCAGATTAGCAAACATGTCACAAATACAGAGTCAGAACAGGTGATGTTTTTTATCCACTTCTGTGAAACTACACATGAAAAAAAATATCTACCACACGCACGCACACACAAGGACAAAATAAAAATAGGTGAGGACATCAGTGAGATCAATCAACCATGGGGAGCAATTCCTCTCCAATCAAGTCAAACTCCTGCACTACGTATCCTTCTACCACCGCCATGCGTCAAGTCATGTCATTGTCGCTGTACCCATCTCTGTCACGACACTTACTTCATGGAGTAAGAACCTACCAGGCCGAACGATCTCCGATCAGCTCGTGGAACTAGTGTGAAATTCATCCCAAACATTTCCTTGAGGGCCTGCCCAGGCTCTAGGTCAATCAGCCTCGCGACAAGAGACGTGCTCTCCCTGACATGCTCCATGTCAGTCTGTGTCCATATGAGGCGGGAGAGCTGTAACCTTCGCTGTTTGGTGCTCAGATCAATTCCCCATTTGCCGTAAATGCTCTCTTTCTCCCCGTTGGAGAGCTTCTTCAGCATCTGCTTGTAGAGCATGTCCCTTTCTCGGCGAAGATTCTTCAAGCTGTCAATAGAATAAGTTCAAGTATCCGCCACATATTATAGGGTTTAAATGCTATGCAAAAAAGCTAAAGGTTGATTTGATAGTTGTAATATACAAGAAAGTATGTACCTTGATGCAATGGCAGGATTAAGTTCCCCTTCTGCTGCAGGTTGTGCACTGAATGAACTCTTAATGAAAGACAGTCTCCTGTGCTCCACTTCCATGTATATGTTATCTGCTGGATCTCCCTTGAAGAGGAGGAAAAAGTAAGTTCTGTGCACAATGGACACGTTGCATTCGTGCCACAACTCGATAATTTGTTGCTGTTTTTTCTCAAAATCAACTGTCGGATGAGACGGAGATTCAAAGGGGCTCAGTGCTGAATCCACACCAACGTCTCTAACAGTTTTTGTGGATGTCTTCTCATCTCTATCGGCCTGCTGCTTGAATTAAATAAATGAAGTTATGAAAAATCAGCTTTGTAAGACAAACCAATCAATATGTTAGCCAAAAGAAAAAAAAAAGAAAATCTACAAATTACAATCTTTGAGCTGGCCAGTCAATTCTATTTCTCATGTTTCCATTGTAGGCATGTATAGTAAGAAACACAGCAGAGTAAAGAGCAGGATGCTGATGCCTAGTTTCTAGTACATTTTAAGCAAACTGTGAGTGATCCTGGAGGTATCATGAATGGAAGGAAAATATATGAAGAATCCACTCTTACCATGATTATGTGTGCCTGTAACTCTTCAAGTAGATCTTCATGGCAATCTTCAGTATTCTCTTTCGCCTCTGTGACACAACTAATGTCATTGACAGGAGTTTCTTGTTCTTCATCGCTGGTGCTCATTTCCTTAGCTACTTCATCACTAGTGCTCATGTCATTGAAAACTTCATCAGATGCTACTTCACAGGACACCATGGAGCAGTCCAGTAAACAGTCCTCATTTTGGTAATCATTTTTTTCAGGAATCAACGGGGAGGTTTTGAAGTCCTCATTTTGGCAATCACCATTGTCGTCATACAGGCTTCTCCTGACCTTATCAAGCCTTCTGGGAGCATACCTAAACATTTCATCAGGTGGTGTCCTGCTTGTATTCTCAAAATCATCAAACCAACTATTAGGAATCACCATGAAGGTAGCCCTGCAGCTTTTACTTCTAGCCAGTGCACGATCCTTAGAGCTCATTATGCACCTCTTGAGGCTCAAACATTCATGAGGGGTTTTTGCAATGTCAAAAGAATGGTTAGCATCACATGTATATAATCTGACAACATTTTCTGTAATTCTATCAGATTCACATTGATACGTTTTGACCGAATCTTCCTCTATCTTTCTTATATTCTCAGCTTGTTGCTCGTCTTTGCTGGAATATGATCTGACATGATCTTCTATTTTCTTCGTTACGCTTTTGAGCCCTTGCTGTTCATCAGGTTGTGGGACTGCATCTTTGGAGATCACCTCTACATCAGGCGTTTGGCTCTTGGTGTCTTCAGGGAGTAATTGATTGAATTCCTGGCTTCTGCTTCTTACATGCTCATGTATCTCTATGCACTGGACTTCCCTGCAGTGCTCTTCAGAAACTTCAGAGGTAGTTCTTGAAGGTGATTCCTTAATATGGTATGGTTCTATGCCATCAGAGCCATGGTTGCTGGGAGGGTGCCAAGGTGAAATCACCTTTTGATCCCATGTTTGCCGAGGAAGCTCCCTTGTTTCACTGAGGAATGCTGAGTCATTATGATCGCTACTGTAGACATACGATCCATTAAACGATGCATAATCTTGATAATGATGAGCAACCCCATAAGCATCCGCAACTGAAAGCGCCTCTTCCGATACATTTCGTGCAAGGGAATCTGATGACCGACTATGCTCATCCTATCAGGAGTAGGTCAATTTGTTAGATGTTGCAATACGGTGATTCTAAAGGGAAGTATAAGTATAAGAGAACAAATACCCATCGCTTTGCAGTGTGCTCATTGCCATGGTCATCACCATCACCTTTTAGCAAACAGTTAAGTTGAGACTGAACTGTATCCCTTTCCTCCATCAATTCCTTAAGCTGCTTTTCAAGCTGAAAAAGGATAGACGAGTGCATAGTGCATAAAGATGGGTGGTGCAACTAACAGTATTCCGAGGACTACAGAATCATAGAAACGAGGGAATGTACCTTCTTAATCTGTGCATCCTTCTCTCTCAAAGCCTCAGTGTGAGTAGTGCAAACAGTTGAGCCAGGGAATTTCAGTTCATTTTCTAATCTTGCAAGTTCTCTCTGAAGATGCTTCACAAGTGCTTTGTCAGACATCACTACGTTAACCTGTGCATTTGTAACAACCTCCTTTGCACAGGTCGCAAACAGAAGGGTGTTCCTGGATTGCTCCATATGAGTGTGAGCAGGGCTCATTGTGCAGATAATGGCTGTTCTAGCATTGCCACCAAGAGAGGACTGTAATATACGGGTCAGCTTCGAATCTCTGTAAGGGATATGGCCATTTCTTCCTTTGCTGCAGCATGACAAATGAAAAGGGTCAAGTAATAAGCAACATTTTATCTAAAATGCAAGTGGAAAAGATATATGCAAATGCAAACTGCCAAAAGAATTAGAGCAGAAATTCTTTATTTAAAAAAAAGGAGTATATGCAACTCACTGTAGTTACAAATTCTTTCTTGAGGAAAACAAACCTGAGTAGACGGACGACCTTTCCCAGTGTAAGCAGACTTCTGTTAATATGGCTGCCTTCTTTTAGCCTCATACCAGCCGAAGCTGTCTGTGATGCACGCTCACTTCCGGCTAGATCAACAAAGTTCTGTCCACAGGAAGAATATAAGGCACAGAACTTTCCACACGAAAGAATTATAAATGTAGGACTATATTTTCATACCACACAAGCCACAAGGGTGCTCGAGTTTCCTCTTCCTAAAAACTGCCTAGCAGAACTTTCAATTGTCTGAAATTAACAGATAGCTTAAAAAAACATTTATTTAAAGAATAATGTGGAGCATACAGTAAACAGTATTAAAGGGACACTAACCAATCTAAGTATTTGATGGGATCTGGAACTTGTTTCATTCAAAGCAGTTTCTCCAATATGCCTTTGAGCTGGAGCACAAAAACAATTGTGTCAGATAATGTGGGGAAAACATGCCAACTCTTTCGTTTGCAGCAAGTTCAGTTCCGCACCTTCACAGACAGCAAGAAGATCCCTAAGATGACCATAATCCCTCAAAGTTTCCTCAGTGAGTCTTTCTACAGTAGTCCCTTTCTATTTGACATAACAGCATGAACAGTATTGTAAATAGGAGGATGAAAAACTAGAACAAATTATGGTGAGTTGAAGTAAAGAAGAATAGAGTACCTCTGGATCATCAAGAAGTCTAAGAGGTGTTGGGTCATGGCTTAGAAGGTCCCTCACAGCTTCATTGTATATCTCTATGGCCGAAAATTTCAAAATGAACTCTCTTTCAGGATGCTGCAGCATGGAGAAGGGGTTCAAATACAAAGAAAGACTAGTAAAGACACAATAGTGTCCCAGAAAAGATAAAAATGAAAAACATGCAGATACCTTATCTATGTAGTCATAGATGTCAAGCATACTATACTCCGTTATTCCCGTCATTGTGTAAGTCTTTCCACTGCTTGTTTGCCCATAGGCAAATATGCTTGCTGCCAAGAAGAAGAAATGCATGCCAAAACATGTGTTAGCTCACATCGGTTCATAACCAAAAATGGAAGTGACGGAACGAAGCTGTTTCTCTTGTGCATACAGTTAATTCCACTGACAACTGAAAGAGCAACTTCTTTCGCTCCTTCCTCATAGACTTGCCGTGTAGAGCAACTGGGGCCAAACACCCTATCTGATGGGGACAAGAAACAAGCACAATGTGAGCAAACAACTGCTGGTAAAATGCCTAAGAACACCAACTCCTTTTTTTTGTTCCAGAAAAAAAACACCAACAATTTAGTGAACACCACTGCAACTGGTAAGGTATCCTGAATTTTGCAACAAAAAAATAAATCGAGCTCTGCTGGTGCTACTCACCGTAGGTGTAGGAGGTGGGGAACATGGCGCGCTCGGGGACGGTGCTCCGGAACATGATGGTGGTGGGGCTGATGCACTCCCAGTCGGAGCTGTCCCCGGCTTCCCTGCCGTTGAGCGGCCTGAGGCGGACGGACACCATTATCCTCTCCTCCTTGGCCTCCGCTGCCATCTCCTCGCCCGCGGCCCCCATGGCTGGCGCTCCTCTCCTCCCCCTGCACACTCCCGAGCCAAGAGCAGTGTCGTCAAAGCCTCCCCCTTTCGTTTATACCAGTCTCACCGGCAACCCTCCCCTCCTCCGGGACCCAGCAGCAATGGCATTGCCCGCCCCGAAAGCGACGCTCCCCCGCGGCCGGGGGAAAACGGCAAGTTTCGGACGCGTGCGGTAGGTGCCCCCGCGTGCCAGCGGGCGCTGGACGGGAGTGGGACGGCGATCCGGCGAGAGACCACACGGGCCGCGCAACAGCAAGGACAAATTGCGCGATAGGCTCCTTCCTGCTCGCACCGCACATGCACCGGCATTACCACTACTTTTTGACCACCGGGCCGGCCGGCTAGCTAATTTCCGCGAGAGCATTATATCGGGTCGCCGCCGCCGCCCCCGGACCGCGCTGGAGCCGTGCGGTGCTGCCGCGACGGACCATGGTCCCCGCCCCTCCTCTGGCCGCTTCCTAAAAAATTAATCGTTTTATCTATGCGCCTCACATGGGGGGAGGCCGGACCGCCGGAGGGAGGAAGACCAAATGAACCCAGCCAAAGCCATGATTTTTCTTTTCAATGCTCACCAACTACTACTCGGCTACTAGCATCCGCGCAAGGCTTTATCAGCAGAGAAGGAAATCAAGAAGCAGCATTTAATTACCTGCGCCGGCGAGAGCTAGGCGCGCTCGTGGAGGCTAGCTAGGCGGCCAATGCGGGAGACGCACGCGGGGATAGACTGGAGAGGAATGCGGCCGGCTAGTGAACGGCGAGCTTGTCGTCTCCTCGGTGGCTCGTCTCTCCGTCTCTTCTCTGTGAGTGCTGAGGGAGAAGAGGAGAGTGGAGAGGGGAGGGGAAGGGGGAATTAGTAATGGCGTGGCGTCCCTCCTCTGCTGCCTCTGAGCTCTGGTGGGAGGCGGAGACGGCGGTTTGGTGATTGAAAATCCAAAAAAGAAAAATGAGAGACGTTCTGCTGCGGGTACGAGGGCCTTTCTACCCGTAGCAGATAGGACGCGCTATCGGCCAATCGCGGTCAAGGGCGCGACCGTGGGCCCGACGAAAGTTCAGGTAGGACCACAGTGTCTGTCTGTCATGTGCTGGTCAGTGGTGTCCGTCCCTCGCCTTTGAACGGTCGGACGGCGGTCTTGTCTTGCCAGATCAGCTCACTGGTCGTTTTTCACGTCTCGATTTTTCGCTCAAATGGCAACACTTTGAGGGCATGTTTAGTTGCCAAATTTTTTAAGATTTTTCATCACATCGAATCTTTGAACGTATACATGAAGCATTAAATATAGATAAAAAATAAAACTAATTACACAGTTTAGACGAAATGGACGAGACGAATCTTTTAAGCCTAATTAGACCATGATTAGATAATATTTGCCAAATAACAACGAAAACGCTATAGTAGCGTTTTGCCAAAAATTTTGGCATCCAAACGGTGCCTGAATTGAGTCAGGCCTCGTTTAGTTCGGCGAATAGGGGTGAAAAACACTGTATCAGAATTCCGGTAGCATTTCGTTTGTATTTGGTAAAAATTATCCAAATTTTGACTAACTAGGCTTAAAATGTTCGTCTCGCAAAGTACAACAAAACTATACAATTAGTTTTTGATTTCATCAACATTTAGTACTCCATGCATTTGCCGACATTTTGATGTGACGGGGAATCTTCTTTTTGCATAGTAGAATTTGGGGGAGAATTGGGAAACTAAACATGGCCTCAGTTGAAGTGGTAAACTCTTGTGCACTGTGGCCGCGTTTGATCTTTGATGCAGCACCGGAGGCCTGTTTGGTCTCATCAGCGGCCACGAACGTCTACAATCAATTGCCTAGTAACGTTCATAGTACCCAGCAAAGTTGTCTGGAAATGAAGTAAACACGTCCTAGACCTTTCTTTTACCTGAGCAAACTACCGCGTGTACTCTATTTATAAGGTGTTTCCTATAGATAGTAAACTAAATTAGACAGTTTTTTTACAACAAACTAAATTAGACAGTTGATTCTTCCACCAAGCCACCAAAGGATGAGTGTTGCACGTTGAGCTTTCATCATAGTGAGTACTCTATGTTAACCAACCAGGCCTCAGGGGTCAGGGCTCTATTTTTTTTTCCAGGTAAGAGCATCTCCAAGAGTTCTCTAAATCTCTTGCTAATTCTTGGTTTTCAAAAACACCCTCTCCAATAACTCCTAATCCATCCTCATAATCTTTTAGAACTTGGAAAAAGTCACTCTATTCCGTGTAAAGTTACGCATTTTCCGAGTCGCGCGTATCTTCTCTCCTGTGCGTGTTTGTCGGCTAATCTAGAGGTGGAAGGGCGTAGAAAGAATAAAGAGTAGGAAATGGTTCCTGATGTAAATGTACGAGAGAGAAAGAATATATAAAAGTGGTTAGGATAATTTAGAAATAGTATAAAATTCCTGATGTAAAATTGTCTTCTATATTTTAGAAGTGGATTATTAGTAACTCTTGAGATAGCCTTTTTTTTATTTCTTCCAATACTTTTTTAGGAATTGTAAAACTTCATATTTTTAAAAAGAAAATATTGGGTACTCTTGGAGATGCTTTAACAAGCTTCAAGCAAACAATTACTCTTCCGACTCCTTGACTAGGCAAAATCAAAACCATTCACAGGCAACATGCAGGCACACCTCCCCAACACTCCCCCCCCCCCCCCCCCCAAAAAAAAAGCAAATGGTCTAGTGTAATGACATCATTCTAAGTGAACTCAATAATTCACGAGGTATGTATCATAATTTATCTGAAAAAAGAGGTATATATCATAATGCTTTTATATATATTTAGTTCTCACGATGTCTCCATGGATCCATCTAATTTTTTCCATGTAATCCCTCATGGTGTCTCATGAGTGATCCATCAGGAGTTCACGGCCAAGATCCTTGACTCATAAGCTGATTCCAAACTTGACGCCTAGACTCCTGTGTCAATTTGTTTTCAATCCCGTGGTACTCAGTTCATTCTAACTTGGGGCTATCTCTGAAATTGGGCTCACACTAGGCGGTCACACTTAGGGATTACAACTCTGACGTGGAAATTGAAATGAGTTGGTCATAGGTTCATGACAAATATACTGAATGCTTGTTGGGTGCACTCGTATTCACCTCAACCCATACTTGTTGAGGTGGATTGACTGTAAGTTAGTTTAATTTCCACCCCAATCTATCCAATACATGTCAATTGAGGTGTAAGTTAGCTTAATTTTCATCTCAATACATGTCAATTGAGGTGGATATGAGTACAACTAAATAAGCCCTGATCCGAATGTTTTTGTCCAGAGGTGGGTTCTTTTTTTGAAAAAGAGATGGGAAGTAATGCATTCTCCATTAAAAACTTGCTTACTAGTACAACACAGGACATTAGTGAATAATCTATGTGATGATTGCATCTTAGATTAAGCTTGCTATCTTTATCAAAGAATAGGCATGAGTTGGAGGAAGCTTCCTGGCGTGGAACATGGATTATTACTCGTTCAATTAAAACATTTCCAGACGCAATAATATAATACATATGGATCCTCATGGTTCAGTGTCACTTTCCTGGTTGTTAAAAAAAACATTCTCATCAATGTCAGTCTGTCGACCATCAGAAAACATCCCGAAATTTATTGGTTTTTTTAGTATATATCTATAAAAGAAAATCTTGTGCACACCAGTTCCGGATATCAGGAAAACCATTCACAGGCAACATGCAGGCACACCTCCCCAACACTCCCCCCCCCCCAAAAAAAAAGCAAATGGTCTAGTGTAATGACATCATTCTAAGTGAACTCAATAATTCACGAGGTATGTATCATAATTTATCTGAAAAAAGAGGTATATATCATAATGCTTTTATATATATTTAGTTCTCACGATGTCTCCATGGATCCATCTAATTTTTTCCATGTAATCCCTCATGGTGTCTCATGAGTGATCCATCAGGAGTTCACGGCCAAGATCCTTGACTCATAAGCTGATTCCAAACTTGACGCCTAGACTCCTGTGTCAATTTGTTTTCAATCCCATGGTACTCAGTTCATTCTAACTTGGGGCTATCTCTGAAATTGGGCTCACACTAGGCGGTCACACTTAGGGATTACAACTCTGACGTGGAAATTGAAATGAGTTGGTCATAGGTTCATGACAAATATACTGAATGCTTGTTGGGTGCACTCGTATTCACCTCAACCCATACTTGTTGAGGTGGATTGACTGTAAGTTAGTTTAATTTCCACCCCAATCTACCCAATACATGTCAATTGAGGTGTAAGTTAGCTTAATTTTCATCTCAATACATGTCAATTGAGGTGGATATGAGTACAACTAAATAAGCCCTGATCCGAATGTTTTTGTCCAGAGGTGGGCTCTTTTTTTGAAAAAGAGATGGGAAGTAATGCATTCTCCATTAAAAACTTGCTTACCAGTACAACACAGGACATTAGTGAATAATCTATGTGATGATTGCATCTTAGATTAAGCTTGCTATCTTTATCAAAGAATAGGCATGGGTTGGAGGAAGCTTCCTGGAGTGGAACATGGATTATTACTCGTTCAATTAAAACATTTCCAGACGCAATAATATAATACATATGGATCCTCATGGTTCAGTGTCACTTTCCTGGTTGTTAAAAAAACATTCTCATCAATGTCAGTCTGTCGACCATCAGAAAACATCCCGAAATTTATTGGTTTTTTTAGTATATATCTATAAAAGAAAATCTTGTGCACACCAGTTCCGGATATCAGGAAAACAAAAATGAAAACGAGGCAAACCAGCAAACATCACCACAATTATTCTTGGCTAAGAAGATATGAGCATGATAGAGAGAAGCTTTGGAAAGAGCTATTAGATTTTAAGTATAAGAACATAAAAGTTAATATTTTTCAAGCCAGTTCTGTTGGTGTCTCACCTTTTTTTTAGGGGTTTTATGTGGGCTGCTAATGCCGCAAGATTGGGCTATAGATGGGTCATTGGGAATGGTGAGAGGATTAGATTTTGGGAAGACAATTGGTTAGATTCCTCAAGTTTAGCCATTCAATATTGGATGCTTTATAGGTATGTTAATGAGAAAAACAAATCGGTTGCTAGTTTGTGGGATGGTGTGAATCTTAAGTGTACTTTTAGAAGAATGGGGGATCATAAGGGACGAAGTTTGTCAGATTGCTTCTGCCATTAGTTTTAGTGAGGAAGAGGACACCATGGTGTGGCAGTTCTCCTCCAAAGGTGTTTATAATGTTCGGTCTTTATACAAAATATCAACTTCAGGGGATACAACCAGTGCTAGTGTCATCCATTTGGGATATTAAGGTTCCTCCAAGAGTTCAATATTTCTTGTGGCTTCTTAGCAAAAATAGACTCTTGACTAGGGACAATCTTAGCAAAAGAAGGAAGGTAGATGATCCTTCTTGTCTTTTCTGTGAAGGGCACGAATCAGTGAACCATTTGTTTTTTAAATGTGCCATATCGCGGCAACTCTGGGCTGTGCTCTCTAGTATCTTTGATGTGCAGCTGGGAGGTTCGCTGGATTCAATAGGCAAATTTTGGTTGAGTAATAAATGTAATGGTGTTTTGAATATGTTTACCTCTGCTGCTGTTTGGAATATTTGGAAACTAAGAAATGATATCTGCTTTCAGGAGACAATGTGGAAAAAAGTATGGCTATACTTTTCTACAGGATGGCGGTCACGTTACAAAACTGGAAAATTATTTGCCCGGAGGAGAAGAGGGTGGTCTTTTTTTTAGTCCTCTCATCTAGGTACAGCTGTAGTATCTGTTTAGATACAGACACACACCACCACACACACGCACACCTCACACACACCCTGTATACAAACAAATCTACAACTATACCTAGACCACGAATGCAGCTAAGAAGTACTCGAAGATGACCAGACTCCGAGCGTGGCGGACACGTCACTAACCATTGTGGCACGTCTGCGCGAGAGGCTACCTGAAATTAAAACTAGGAAAAAATCCCGGTGGGAATCACGAGTTGAGCAGCGCTCGAACTCGTGACCGGTGCTTCCGCAACGGGAGAGCGAACCGATCGAGCTAAGGCTCATTCCCAGAAGAGGGTGGTCTTGAAACAAAAGGTGACACTGATCAAGAAGGAGACATCTCAAGTTTTATGGCTCAAATGGAAGTAAACTCTGCTACGTGGCGTTGCTGGGAAGACAACAGTGTTCGGCCCTGACACAAGAAGAGGTTTCCTCCAGCTCAAGATTCAGGCTGAAGTTTTGGGAAGATATCAAGTGTGTTGTTGTTTCGTCGAGTTTATATTTTTAGTTGATTGTCTTTTGGTGTTTCCTTTCTGGGTTCTTAGCTTTCTGAGTTGGCGTTATTGGCATTTCCCAGTATTTGTCGGAACTGGTTCTTAAAACTGTGGTCAGATGGCTGTACCATCTGCAGTGCTGTAATGTGATACTTTGTCTATTGACGTTGGTTAATAGATGGGGGATCGTCTCTAAAATTCTAAAAAAAAACATCACCGCAATTAATAATAACATATACTGCATATGCATGACACCGACTTGGTACTCCACATTGTGTTTCAGGTTCGTTACTAATCTGAATGAACAAATTGAAGCCTTATTCTCTGTCCCAGTTATTTTAGCAGAGATAAATGGCCCATTCCTTCAAGATGTGCCAAGAATTGGCACTGTGCAAAAAGCCTTTGCTTGCTTAGGCACTAAACAAAGGACGCTGATCGCTCGGCTGGAAAATTAAGCCTTCAGATCTGGCTGCGTAAAGTAAAGCTTAAAAGCATCATCACCATTCCCAAGCAATGGCACTGTTGGTGTCTGGTTATTTTTAATCCATGTCCTTGATTTCCAGCTCACAAAGGCTGAGAGTGCATCTAACATGTTGTCTGCTCATATGGGAGATGGATCGAGTAGAAAGGCGGCAACGCATGCGCTGATGCGCAGGAGATCAAGATGCGATTGAGCGAAGACGACGAGGATTTAATTTCTCCTGCCTCCTCGGCTTGAGTCCACATTGTTACCTGAAAACAACTCGGACCTCAGGCCCTCGTTGGCCTGGTACTGAATGTACTGCATCTGAGCTGAAACTTTTGGTCAACCATGCAGTTTTAACATTCCCCACTTCATACACCCTCTGATATACCGGAAGTACGTTGTATCTGTTCGAGCTTTTAGCTCCTTCGATTCAATATAAGTAGGTGGGAGGGCACTCCCCTGAATTGATTGAAAAATCATTCCCCAGTTTTCAGTTCGTCGGTCAGCAAGGCCTTGTTTAGATCCCAAAATTTTTTAAGAAAAATTTATGTAGCACTTTCGTTGTTATTTAGCAAAATTTGTCCAACCATAGACTAACTAGCCTCAAAAGATTCGTCTCGACATTTACAAATAAACTGTGCAATTAGTTTTTTTACCTACATTTAATGTTCCATGTATGCGTCCAAAAATTCGATGTGATGGATAATGTACAAAAATTTTTTGAGTCTTTTTTAGAACTAAACAGTGCCTAAGCATTTTAGCTGAACCGATACTCATTTAATTTGGTCGGAGCATGCATCCATCAGGTGTTGTGTCACTGGCAACGTACTGGCATGCAAATGCATGGCTGCCTACTCGTGGGTCACCTTGTACCAGCAACCAGCACTGTTAAGCAATAAGCATTGTTGTTAGCGAGTGTGGTTATGGCAGTGGCCCTGTTGGTATGGATAGCAAAGATTCCAGGGCATTATGACTCGTGGATGGTACTCCCCACATGCCATGATGCCACAACACGGCTGGACTGTTCTTGACGCTGCAGGGGCGACGCCATTGCTGCTGCTCTGCTCGTACACACAGTGCAGGTGCAGTGGCAGCTGCGCAACTGGAAGAGCCGAAACAATCATGCCTCGCATTCTTTGCCCTCACCATGTGCCGCTATCCATCCATGATCCATGCATGCATGCATGGACAGGCAGCTCCATCGACCCATCATTATCCGTTAATGATTCACAGTTTTGGGAGGGTGCTGCAAGTACTATAATCATCGTCTATGACTAACATTTCCTAAGCAACATCTATCATGTAGTGTGTACAATCAATCATTGGAGAACGAAGCTAGTACCGATATGGAAATGCAAAGGAGAGGCTCGCAAAAAAAAAGGCAATGCAAGGGAGAGACGAAAAAAATAGAGATAAAGAAACTTTGGTCAGCAGGAATGAAGGGAGAGGACCATGTATGCTTGCTGCGCTAGTGTCGGTGACGCTGTTTTTGCCGGCGTTTCAATGGACGCTGCCGTAGCATGCAGCCGGTAGAGACTGCCCAGCACATCAGGCCAGGAGGAGCCATATCGACGACCCTTTCATGGTTTAATTTGTTGGCCTTGTCTCTTTGACCTTTTGCTCCTCCGATCCCAATCCGCATTTAATCATAGGTCGATCGGACACCAGCACGATACTGATCACACGACGTGCATGCGTGCTAGCTTGTTCTAAGCCTTTGCTTAGAAGCTTCTCGGACAATTATGTCAGATATAATCTAGTGGCATCGTCAGATTGCACAAAAGTTATAGTTAGCTGAAGATGTTAATTGAATTCTCTGAGGAGCACGAGCGCACTGATTTTGAAAAATAAACGTTATTGAAAGATCATGGATGGTTTTGGTGGTAAAAGTAGCCGGTTCTTGCTGAGGTAGCGTATGTGTGTTGTATGTTGATTCGTTCAGTGCTGTGTGCGCTACATATATATCATATATGAGGATATGTATGTATATATATTGCTGTACGTCTGCTTCAGAACCCAGCTGTCAGAAAGCAACTGCTAGCATAGGAACATCTCAATTACCAGTCGGTGGGCAATGGAGTTTTGACTCAGATACATAAGTGCTTCTTTTTTGTTATTACAAAGAAAGAAAAAAAAAGAATTGTAGAAAGGTGCAACGACGCAGTTAGGTAAAACTGGTGCCTAGTCGCTCAAAGGAGCAGGAGATGGTGAACTTTGCAGATTAGGAAGGAAAAGAAGATACTCCTATATATATATCTCTTGTCTGAAGCTCTGAATTATTGAATGAATATGTGTCCCTGGTGCTAACAAAAACGTGCATGGACCATCTCGTCGGGCGGCGCCAACTGTGCCAGGTGATGGAGAAGCTTGGCGGCACACACACTAGTGCGGCCCGCACAAACAAACACCATCATTTCGTCTGAACCGTGAATTATTATGAACAACACGGGTTTACGGTTTATATTATCATTCGTCGTGGGCTGATGTGTTGGCGATGTGTTGTGTGGGTTCCCTGTGAGTGGTGATTTGTTTTGCAGAGAATTCGTCCTCAGCTTTTCTGATGAAATGGCTGATGTGTACCGTACCAACCTCGTGATGCACCGGCCTTTTTGCTCTGCTTTATATTTTTATCTGCGGTGCAGAGGGTGAGCGGTCTTTGGCAGACATCTGACAGTCGGTACCAGGTCGGATTCGTACGTAGTACTAGGTTCTTTCTCCCCTTTCGCTTTAATTTGTGATAGTAGATTAGAGGCGTGCTAACAGAGGAAGTGATTTCATCAGACGTTGAGCTGATCTGTGTCGATCGCCGCGTCAGGCTCAGACATGGCATTTATCTCAGTGTAGCAGCTCCAGCCATGTGGCGAGCAAACACTTCACTCTCCTGTACGGAGTACATTGATTTTTTTTTTTTTTGAGAGAGAGGACCTTCTGTACATTGATGATAGGCCTCGAATGTGAGACTGATGAGACCCCCGACCGACCTTGATCATGACTCCAACGCAATCGGCCCAATTAAGTTCTTGGGCCTTCGTCTCGCGCCCACCAAAAAAGAAGGAAGACACAGAACACTGGAGGCCCATTGTGTCCAACCGTAACAGATAGGCCCAAGCGTGGTGTGCTCGATTCAGACCGGCCCATCTAGTTTACATGGATACATTGCGTATCCACTGTTCCAGTTTCCGCTGTTAATTTTTATTTTTTAATCTTTTTTATTTAATATCTAATCTATATACCTAATATTAAAGGAAAAATTTCTCTCCGCCCATTTTTTCGTCCAGCTCTCCATTAACTAACTTTGTGAATATGAAAATCGCATATAGCCCTTCTCTTTTATATAACAATGCAGACTACTTAAGGTAGTCGGGGAATCCTAATCCAATAAGGGGGTGTTTAGTTTCCACCCAAAAACTTTACACCTGATCCCATCGAATGTTTGGAGACATGCATGGAGCATTAAATACAGATAAAAATAATTAATTACACAATTTGCATGTATTTTGCGAGACAGATCTTGTAAGCCTAATTAGTCCATGATTGTACACTAATTGCTATAGTTACACATGTGTTACAGTACCCCCGAAAACTTTACAGCCCTGAACTAAACACGCCATAAATCTTTCTGATCCTGAGTAATCTAAATAGGAATCCTAATCTAAATAGAAAAAAATAAGAATAAAAATCTTTTCTCGTTTCGGTCGACCAAACATCCATCCGTATGTATCCTTTTCAAATTTCCCGTTGCTGAAAGGTCTTGATGGCTAGAGGGGGGGGTGAATAGCCTTTTAAAATTTTCTACAAAGACAAGCTAAACAAGTTTATCAATACAACAAATAGCGAGATGCGAGTTTTGCTTAGCCTACGGGATGTTTGCAAGCCACCTATCCAATTCGCAATTCTAGTATAATGGCACTCAACCGCACAAGTCAAACCGAGAAGGTAACTACAACTACAACTAGTAAGCTACACAAAAGAGCTACTCTAGCAAAGCTAACTAGCTAGCAAAGATAACTAAGAAAGTAATGCGGAGTTGAGTTAGGAGAGTTTCACCGAGGGGTGAAGTAATGACCCAACCAATATATTCAACAATGAATACCAAGACAACCGAACACCGGGATCAATCAATCACAATATGAAAGTGATGACACGAAGATTTATCCCGAGGTTCACGTGCTTGCCGGCACGCTAGTCCCCGTTGTGTCCCTCTTCACCACGTGGTTCGGTGGCTAATCGGTCTCACACCGAGCCTCTCAAAAGGCACCACAAGAACCTACCAAATGGCAAAAGGTTGCAATGACACGAGCAATTTACTAATGTTGCCTTTGGCGCTTCGCCGAGGTAGGCACAAACCCCTCACAATCACCGGAGGTGGCCAAGAACAATCACCAACTCTTGCCAACGCCTCCAAGCTGCTCCAAGCCGTCTAGGTGGCGGCAACTACCAAGAGAAACAAGAATCCCGCAGCAAATCAACCACCAAGTGCCAACTAGATGCTATCTCACAATGCAAATGCACTTGGATCACTCAATCTCACTTCGAATATGCAAAGAAGCAAGAGAGATGAGTGGGAGGGGAGTTGCTTAGCTCAAAGTGCTCACAAGTATGTCAAAAGTCCAAGAGTAAGAGCCTTGAGCCGGCCAACGAGTATTTATAGACGTACCCCTTCGAATATAGCCGTTAGGAACGAGATCCAGCTGAAATCGCGCTGACCGGACGCGCTGGTCCGACTGACCGGACGCGCCGGTCGAGTAACGGCTAGTTTCGCGAAGCACTGACCGGACGCGCCGGTCGCAACGACCGGACGCGCTGGTCACGACCGGACGCGCCGGTCCCGTGACTGACCGGACGCGCTGGTCAACCCTGAGTCGCGCAAAACGAACCAGCGACCGGACGCGCTGAAGAACTGACCGGACGCCACAGTGCCCGCGTCCGGTCGGAGTCCAGTAAGCTCCCTGGACGACCGGACGCGTCCGGTCGCCTGTGACCGGACGTGCCTCGCGTCCGATCAAACAACTGAAAACCGCGCAGACACTGGACACTGACCGGACGCGTCCGGTCAAATAGTGACCGCGTCCGGTCCAGCGTCCGGTCACCACTGTGACCTCCATTCACTTCCGTTTGATTTCCGTTTGATTTCCGACTTCTGGCGTAGTAGAAAATAGGCATTTCATTTCCCCGAAATCGCCTGAATCCCGCCACCCCAAACCCTCTCTACCGCTTAAACTCCAACGCCATCGCAAATGTGCTAACACCACCAAGTGATCATGTCATGTGCGAGTGTGTTAGCATTTTCACAATCATTTTTCGAGGCGTTATTAGTTCTATCCAAATGCATATGATCATGAAATGCACACCTAGAGGCACTTAGGAGTTCAATAGCCGCGTAATTCCCCTCTTTATAGTACGGCTATCTATCCTATAATGTAACCACACTCACTAGGTGTCTTGGTTACTAAAACACAACCCTTAAGCATATACCTTTGCCTTGATCATGTAGGGTTGCGTCGAAATCCAAGTGTGACCATCATGATCACCATGTCCATCTTGCCACCAACCTTGGAATGTACTAATCCTCATATGCTACATACAACTTAGGCATAGGATTAGTACTTAGGCATTGTCACTAATTACCAACACCAAACATAGGACTTTCAGTTGCGCATACTATTTTGTTTTCTTTTTCAATGAGCCACACGTCCACATCATGCATAAATATTTGTGGGCCTACAAGGTCTCCGATTGCCTTGAGTTAAAGTCCTACGTGGAGTTGCCAAAAGAAATCTTTATCTATGTATCCCTCCCTTTCCAAACATATTAATACATATATACCGTTAAGATTTTCTTTGATTTATCTGGTTTATTAGTTTTTCTTTTTTCTACTTTTTTGTCCGAAGGGTGTTTAATATGGAGCCCAATTACAGCTCATTGAAGCTAACCCATAAAAAAGACGGAAGTAAAGAAAAGGGAATAAAGAAATCCATCGAATAAAAGGAAACGTAGTAAGCTGTATAAATCTCTACCTCAATGGATGTTTCAAAACAAAAACAAACATAAACAAGTTCCAGATGAACTAAGCCATGCGATCTTGCCATTGGCTTTTGCACAACGAGAATGACATCGGTTGTTGACGAACAGGCTCAACGGATGGCTGAAAATTCCAGCGCTTCGCCTACTATGGATTCACACGTCCTAGCCATGAATTTAACACCAGCGCTATTCATACACGCCTTCCCCACCGGCCAGAGTCATGGTGCAGCACCCCAAGAAGAGAGATCAAAATCAATGAGTGGATGACATTGGACAAGATTAACATGTCTTACCACCTCATGACCATGAGGAGAGGGGTGCCTACCCGCCACACCGTGCCTCCTACGACAGGCCATGAGGCCAGGCCGTAGCAGAAAGCGTCACATGGGTAACGTGCTTACAGCAGTGGTGGCATGGTGGAGAAATGCCTAACGGTGAAACATGCTTAGAGGTTGTCTCTACCTTGACACTTCAATAACTAAACTCTTATTAGTTTTAATAAGATGAATTACAAATTTTTATGGGTCCTCGAAGTAAGTCACAAAAACTTGGTATTTAAGTATACTAGCACATGCATAGTATATGGAAATTAAGGTTAGGATATATTTACAAGTAAATATGTTTGGGCTTAATACGATGAATTACAGATTTTTATGGGTCCTTATAATAAGTCAAAAAACTCAATATTTAACTATACCGACACTTATTAGATAGTATGAAAATTAAGGTTATGATATATTTTGAGTAAATATTAGTGTTTTTTTATCATTTACTCTCTCCCATACTTTTATGAGTTAGAGTCAATGTTTTGCTAGGTGCTAGGCGAAATCTAGGCAATGACCCTTAGCCTAGCGACTAGTCCAGCCTAGGCTAGCCTAGGCGATGCTAGGCGTTTTTCTAGGCGTTTTGCCAATTTAGTATAATATATACATATATAGCAGAAATCATAAATAATTTAGATAGACATACTTTAGGTCCTTAGTCCTTAGTTGTAGTTTGATACAAAAATGATGTTCCTACTCCTGCAGCAATGCTCCAACTGCAATAGAGAAGTGTGCAGCACTTTTAGATACAATTGGGCATCAATACAAGTGATACAAAAATAGGAAATAGCAAGTTAGGTACTTATCTGAGCCTTCTCCCCTCCATTATCAGCATTTCAGCAGCCAAAATATGATAGCCTTTTTGTAAACACAAACATGAAGGGACAGCAGGCAGCAACACAGAACATAAAATGGATAGAGGACTAGTACATTACAACACCGAATTGGAGCAAGTCGCCACCTAGGCGCTCCGCCCGCCTAGAGGGCCGACTACCCCCTAGTCCAGGCGCCAGGCCATAGCCTAGCGACTAGTCGCGCCTAGGCGCATCCTAATCGTCGACTTTCAAAACACTGATTAGAGTACTATGTTAAGGTGGGATCACAAGGCAAATTGAAATGCATGACCTAATCATTGGATAAAACTTCAAGTGTCCTGTACTATATGAATTCGAGTAGAGCATCACCGAACACGTTCTAGAGTTTGATTCTAAGACGAATGAGAACGTATGACGGGATTGTTGAACAAATCTTCTGAACTTCACGTCATCCAAGTGAATAGACTATAAACTATACTTCCTGTAGCAACACACGAGCATTTTTGCTAGTTATAATAATAATCGTTTCTAAATTTTTTTTGCGGATCTGACCTTTTTGGTCACGCTAGTGCCAATGGTCCTATTCGCTTGAACTTATCAGCTCGGCTTACTCTTACAATAAAACAACATCAACTGGCTTATCAGCCGCAAAAACCATCAGCCAAACAGCTCAAACATTGTCGCGCCACATGCATTGGCGTTGTAACATCAGCTACGTTAGATGGCCTTTTCCGACAAGGAAAACACTGTCACACCACTCCCGCTGGCGCGACTGTATTATTTAGCGCGCCACCAGAAGTGGCGTGACAAGACAAAACCTTTGAAACACCATAACTTTTTGATAGGATGTCGGATGAAGATGAAATTTGAATGAAAATTATAACTCTCGATGAGATCTACAACTTTGTAGTTTTGAGTTTTTCCATTTGGAGAAGTTAAGATGCTCAAAAAATAATATAAAAGCACAGGAGCATAATAACCACGTACTAGTGCTTGTCGCATTAGAAAAATAATATTTTTTATGTATGTTGTCAAATGAAGATACTTTTTATATGAAAGTTGTAACTCTCAATGTGTCGGGTATCAATATTAGAGATACTCAACTAAAGAAAGTAAATGACACATCTGTGTTGACCACCCGAGGCTCAGGGAACAATCTCCGCCTCGGCCGACCCTTACAACGTAAGCACAGGAGCGCCCGTCCCCCTTGGCATACTTTCGTCTCGCCCGAGGGACACGTAAGGCCCTCGGGCGAGGCCGGGAGCCGCGTGGGCCCCCACCGGGGCACCCATTCCCAATGATGGGACAAACACGACCATGCACAGTGAACGGGAGCATGGGAGCCACGTTATGACCTAACATGTAACAACCCCAAATGGGCCAAGTGGGCCCAATTCGTAGAATGGGCCGATACTACTGTAGCCGGGCAGTGAGCTAGAAATGTATTTTCAAAGTTCAGGGGCTTATGTGTACCACTTAACAAGTTTAAGGGGGCAAAAATGTATTTTCAAAGTTCGAGGGTTTATGTGACACATGCTTACAAGTTCGAGGGCCCCTGGTGCATTTAACTTTAATATAAAATTTTAGTAACATAATAATCACGTACTAGCGTTTGTCGTATTAGAAAAATAATATCGTTTCTATATGGTGTCAAATAAAGATACACTCTATCTCAAAGTTGTAACTGCACGGCTGTGCTTCTTATTCCCAGGAACGTACACGCTTCACTCTCCAGTACATTGATTTTTTAGAGAGAGGATGTCCTGTACATTGATGACAGGCCTTGATATCCTGGGGCTAAAGTCAGCGAAACTGGCCGACAATCATGATGACTCTTATGCAATCGGCCCAATTGTGTTCTTGGGCCTTCAGTCAACCTAACTATTTTTTCACCGGGGCCAGGGCCGGGACCGAGCGTATCGTCACTTCGTCTCGCGCCCAGCAACAAAGATGGAAGACATTTCTATCTCATACACCTAAAAACACTCTAAAGTAATTATCTGTCCAGTGATACAAGAACCGTATACTATCCGGTCACAAAGACCACAACCACAAAAACTACCAAATACATATACTCGAGTCCACAAACGTATACAGAATCCGTGTCGGAGCCAATTCTAAGTTCGTGTCAGAGACGGTCAACAGCCTCGTCGAGACGGTCGTCGGCAGCTTAATTCCAAAGGTACGTACGGGTTGGGCTCATCGGTTTAATTAAATTCCAAAATGGGTGTACGGAATCATCCAGCACCGGCGACGCAACACCATTTGTCCCACTTTCCTCCCTGCCTCCTCCCGCCGGCGGCTGTGGGAGCTCCTCGGCTATCTGGACGACTACTGGCTGGGAATATTCTCCGAGAACTTACTCGCAGGCATGGACCGTCTCAACTGTCGTGACACGGGCTGCCGGCGCTCCATGCGCTTCGATGGGACATTGCATCTTGTCGACTCCGGTGACGGTCTCCTGTCGTTCGCGCTAAGACAGAAGCGATTTCTGATTTCCAACCCGGCGACGCGTGGCAGTGGGCTACCCTGTCGTCGTTGACGCCAGAGCCGTGCACTTTTTCGTCGTGGCGTCCGGGTTCTACTTCCACCTGCCGTCCGGCGAGCACCGAGTGTTGTGCATCGGTAACCCGCGTCTCCCGGTTACAAGCATGACACAGTGTGCGGCGGCGTCTGCGCACGGCTTCGCCCCGACCTCGCTCGATGGAGTTGCCCCGTCCTTCGTTATAGCGGCGCCAACGGGTTGGTCCGATTGTAGATGTCTTCCTCTGCACGTGCAGAGCGAACGGAGATCTATCTGCCCGCCTCGATCGGCCTATGCTGTGCCATCACTACGTGGACTGAAGGTCAGTATCCTCTCTAAGACTCCAACGAAGCCTGGATCTCCCGCCCCCACGCATCCAGCAGCTAGGACTAAACATCCCGCCGCCTCCGGCCATGAACGCGAGGGGAAATCCTTTGGAAGGGCACGAAAAGGAACAATCTCGCAGCTGTGCAGGGTTCTGTGAGGGGATATGGAAGGAAGGGCCTCGCACAAGTGCGACTGCAGTCTGCAGCCATTGAGACTTCTGAGCTGCAGTGCGTGGTGGCATCCAACAACATGAGACCTCCAACTACAAGATCGGCAATTACGAGGCGCCGGTGACTTGATGTGTGGTGACCGACGTCCATGCATGGCCATGCATGCGGACGTGAGGACATGTGATACCATTGTGATGTCGTCGTGACTAATTTTAACTCGCAAAATAAATGAAGGAATACGCTCGTATACGTACATATATGCAGATCTATAAAAAATAAACATAAACTAATTGTCATTCAATCCGTAGTGCTTTAACGCACGGGCATATATCTAGTTTACTAAAAAAAAAAGAAAGGAAGACATAGACACCTATTAGAGCAGCCGCTGATAGCCCACTGGGGGTCCATTAGTGTTCAACCGTAACAGATAGGCCCAAGCGTCGACTGCTCAATTCAGACCGGCCCATCTAAATAACATGGATACATACCTTTCTAATAAAAAGAAAAAAATTAACATGGAAACATGCTGCGTATCCACTGTTCCAGTTTCCACTGTTCCTCACTGACGCGACACACCATGACACCATCAAATAGAGTAGTAGACGTAGGTACGTCCGGATCGGGTGCGCACTGAACAACCAATACATACATAAATAAATATACTATAGAGTTAAATACACCAGAGGTCCATTAACTTGTGAGAAGGTTTCAGTTAGGTCCATCAACTTTTAAAGTGGCTTTTTGGGTCCTAAACTTTGTATGTCGTATCACTTAGGTCCATATCACTCCACGTGGGCTTTTCATGCTGCATGGTCTGTTGACTTACCCATGTAAAGCAACTCTTGACCCTCAATTTCATCAAACACGTTGTGGGCGCACAAGCGAGCCACCGCCGCGGCCACACGGGCGCGTGAGTAGGCCCGCGACAACCATGCGGGTCATGCTCAAGGCTCACGTGGCACGTCGTGGTGTCCCGAGCGCACCGCCGCTGAGGGTCCCATGGTGCTTGCGTTCGTCGTGAACTCCTCTAAGCACGGGAGCATGCACATGCCGCCCTACCTCGATCCGACCGGCGGCTTCAACGTGATGCAAGTGTTCACGCTGGGAGGCGTCGTGGGGTGGCAAGACGTCCCAGGCCCGGCGAGAATTGCCGCGTGGACGCCAGGCTCGTCAGCATCGGCGGTGTCACGCACTGGGTCGCCAAGGACACGGAGCGCGTCGAGGAGGAGCGCAGCGGTGGCGGCTCGCCAACGCGCCCACGTGGCCGCAGCGCCTACTCGTGCGCCCGCAGCGGCAGTGGCTTTGCTTGCGCGCACACAACGTGTTTGGCGAAATGAATGGTCAAGAGCTGCTTCAAATGGACAAGTCAGTTGGCCATGTCAACATGAAAAGCTCATGTGGAAGGATATGGACCTAAGTGATACGGCGCCGGCATACAAAGTTTATGAACTAAAAAAACCACTTTAAAAGTTGATAGACCTAATTGAAACCTGCTCATAAGTTAATAGACTTAAGGTGCATTTAACTCCATACTATATATATATATATATATATATATATATATATATATATATATATATATATATATATATATATATATATATATATATATCACTCTAGCAGCATGAAATGACGATGCGTATATACCTCGCTTTTATTTATTTATTTGTAGCTAGGACAGAACACATACCGAACGATCCATAAGACACTTTGGGCTTGTTTAGTTGATGAAAAAGTTTGGGTTCGGCTACTGTAGCACTTTTCGTTTTATTTGGCAATTTGTGTCCAATCATGGACTAATTAGGCTCAAAAGATTTGTCTCGTGATTTACAACCAAACTGTGTAATTAGTTTTTTCTTTCGTCTATATTTAGTACTCTATGCATATGTCGTAAGATTCGATGTGACAGGTACTGTAGCATTTTTTGGATTTGCTTTTTGCAAACTAAACAGGCTCTTTCTAACCGATATTCTTTTGTCCATGATCTACCAAAAGGCAACGAACAATGGTAAACATCTTTTTTCTACTATACTATACTACTACCAGTAGGCTCCATCTGCATGCTATGCGCTGGCAATGGCAAGCTACAGTATCTGCCAGCCGGGTATCAAATCAGCCTCACGATCATAGGGGCTGTTTAGTTGGCAAAAATTTTGGTGAAATGCTACTGTAGCAGTTTCGTTGTTATTTGGCAAATATTGTCCAATCATGGTCTAATTAGGTTTAAAAGATTTGTTTCGTTCATTTCGTCTAAACTGTGTAATTAGTTTTATTTTTTATCTATATTTAATGCTTCATGCATGCGTTTAAGGATGCGTTAACTGCATGCATACTCCCTCTGCCTCTGCCTCTGCCTCTGCGGCGTGTGTTGGGGCAGCGCGGTACAATCCCGCTGCCAAAAGCGGATCGGATCGCACAGAAAGCCGGATGCACGCAGGCAGCAGGCTGCTGGCTGCCGCTCGCTGCTCCTGCTCGCCTGCTCCCATCCCATCGGCGCGCCGGCCGGCGGGCCGCGCTCATCAGGTGCAGAGCAGAGGTTTCAGACCTGCGACTGCCAGCGAGCCGTACGGCGGCCAGCGATTGGGCGGCGGAGAAAAGCCGACAACATTCCCTGTTCGGTTGAGCTTATCAGCACGGCTTATCAGCCGTGGAATAGTATTTTTCTCTCACAGCAAATCAGCCACAGCCGGCTTATAAGACAAAAAAACAGCCTGCCGAACAGGGGGTGTTCAGTAATGTAGGAGAGTCGGCTTGCTTCCTCTACACTATCCTATAAGAAAGGGGGTGTTCAGTGCTCACCCAAAAAACTTTACATCCCAGTCTCATTGAATATTTAGAGACATGTACGGAGCATTAAATATAGATAAAAAATAACTAATTGTGCAGTTTGCATGTATTTTGCGAGACGAATCTTTTAAGCCTAATTAGTCTATGATTGGACACTAATTGCTATAGTTACACATGTGTTACAATACCCTGAAAACTTTACACCCCCTGAACTAAATACACCCAAAATATCACGATAGAACTTGTATTGGTTAACTCCCTTTAGTTTGATAAGCTTTATAAAAAAATATTAACAACATTTGAATCTACAAATAAATTATAGAAATATATCTAGCAATTTATTTAATAATACTAGTTATGTATCAAAAAGATATTAACAATTTCTTATCAATAATGATGTGCCTCGGTCGTTTGTCCTTGACTCTCATCCGTACGTGGCTCCACAAGAGCAGGCCCCATCCACAGAAAAACGAATCCCCACGCTCATCCTTATCCGTCCGGCTCCCGAGCCCACTCGCTCATCCTTATACGCCCGGCGCCCCACGCAGCAGCGTGGTCACTCATTCGTCCACGCCTCTTCCCCCGCCACGCGATCATCGGCTGCCACGCCGTGCCCTTCCCCCCCACCGCCCCATGCCGCATAGCCGGCCGCGCCGCACATCTGTCCCAGTCACCTATGCTGCTCGCTCCCTCACCGTTCGTCCGTCCGTCTCCCATCGTCGTTGCGCGCGCCGCTAACCCCACCATGGCCGCTGGGGCGCACATGTCATGGCACCTCATATCTTCCCTGCCGAGCCAAGGGCACCCATGAACGCGGGCGGTGCTAGTGGTGCTCGTGCACCGTGGCTCGCCGCGGGCTCTAGCCTCGACGGCCGGAATCGACATGCATGGCCTTCCCCTCCCCTATTGCATATGTATGCTTCAAGTATTTCAGGCGTTTCAGATGTATGTTGCAATTGTTTGATCTTGATATTGCAAAAGTGGATCGGGGGATGTTGCACATGTTGCATATGTTACAAGTGTTTCAGAGGCATGTTGTAAGCGTTTCTTCAAAATGTTTCATCTGTTTTCAAATGTACGATCGTTTTTTATCTAGATGTTGCATATGTTGCCACAGTGTGTTCCAAATGTTTCAGCTGTTTCTGTCTTATGTTGCAGCAAGTGGATTATGTTGCAAGCTACAAGTGTTTTATTTTCTATGTTTCATGTGTTTCATACACATGTTGCAAGAGCATGTCATAGATGTTTTATCTATTTTTAGTCTTATGTTACATTTATATTGCAAGTGTTTTATGTTGTTCGGCCGGGGGTGAGCCGGGGGCCAGCGAACGGGGCACGTGGCGCGCAGGGGGCTGCGGATGGGAGTGCTGGGGCCGGTGGACGGAGGTATTATAGGTCAGGGCGCACTAGCTGGGGCCGTGCTCGTCCTCAGCCGCTCACCCCGACTTTCGTGTGTTGCCCGCGTGGAGAGTCGGAGAGATAGGAGAGGGTTAGGGGAAGACTGGCAGGCTCAGAGACGGGGGCGGAGCGCACTCATGGGGCAAGGCGAAGACGGACAGGGGTGGAACGAAGGCGGATGGGGCAGGCTGCACGCGCATCCGTCTGGGTGCTGGCTACACGCCCTTTTCTTATATATACAGTCAAAGTTGAAAAATGTTTGATTGTCAGAAAGTAAGAATGGCACTTTACGTGCCTCTGAGGAGAGTATAGGCACCGGAGTACTATATACTACCTATATGCACCGGTTGTAGTACATAATACAAGCACTGGACGTAAAGCTTTTTCTTATAGATAAATAAAAAGATCCAATTTTGTTAGATTTTTTTTAGAGAAGAAGCATTTATTAGATTTCTTTAGTAAAGTCCAAGACATGCTAAAAGGCCGGCCATTAAACACGAAGAATGGTATGGCTCTTGGCTCCCAAGTTTTAGGTACCTTTGAAAAGTTTGAAACATCTATTCCAAATCATAAGACGTTTTGGTTTTATGGATGCACTATTTTTTCTATGCATCTAGACATAAGTTTTGTTTGATCCTTAGAGATTTTAAGAATTTGGATAAAAAAAATCTCATAATCCTAGAATCCCTTTCAAACAGACTTCTTCTAGTGGATTTTAACATAGAAACACAAAATCCAATAAAACATATTTTTATCCAGATTTTTAAAATCCCTAAGGATCCAAACGGGACCATAGGGTATATCTAAGTGTATAGCAAGAGCCAATCGAAAGAAAAGTGTATAGCAACAACCCTGCATCTAGAAAAGCTAAAACGTTTTATAATTTGGAATGAAGGGAGTACCTTATTATCTGCTCTATATAATCAATTAAGTTTCTTGAAAAGAAGAGATAATTAGGGCCTGTTTGGTTTGGGTGTTAAAGTTTAACAAATACTGTAGCACTTTCGTCTTATTTGACAAAAAGTTTCTAATTTTAGACTAATTAGGCTTAATAGATTCGTCTCATAAATTACTCCTAAGCTGTGTCGACATGCATGTAATTAGTCTACATTTAGTACTCCATGCATTTGCCGCAACATTGATGTGACGGGAGTTAAACTTTAACACGTCGTAACCAACGTCGTAACCAAACGGGGCCTTAATCATCGTTGAAAATACATATGGATGAACAGATATTCGGAAGCAAATACGACTACGGGGCTGTTTAGATGGTGTAAAGTTTCTGTAGCACTTTTCGTTGTTATTTGGTAAAATTTATCTAATCATGGACTAACTAGACTCAAAAGATTCGTCTCGACATTTACAGATAAACTTTGTAATTAATTATTTTTTTACCTACATTTAATACTCCATGCATGCGTCTAAAGATTCGATGTGACGGAGAATCTTGTAAAATTTTTGGAATTTTAAAGGAACTAAACACTGCCTACCACCATCCACGGGCATGCTCTCTGGACAGTTAATTACTGTACTTTGTTTTCAAACTCGGGCAGTGTTTACTTTCTTCAAAATTCCAAAAATTTTACAAGATTCTCCGTCACATCGAATCTTTAGACGCATGCATGGAGTATTAAATATAGGTAAAAAAATAACTAATTGTACAGTTTGTTTGTAAATGTCGAGACGAATCTTTTGAGCCTAGTTAGTCCATGATTAGATAAATTTTACCAAATAACAAAGAAAATTGCTACAGGAACTTTACACCAACTTTTACACCATCTAAACACTGCCTCGATCCATATAGCCACTAGCTAGGCATGCATATGAGGTGTCTCTCAACCTAGCTAGCTACCTAGTGCTGCTTTTGTAGCAAGGCTGCGTGGCTGAGCAGCACATGCATGCATCATCTCATCAGCTCAGCTGTGGCTTGTGGGGTGATATCACCCTACATCACGGTAGCTACCCGAATCCTCTTGGATGCTTCCGGCAGGCAGAGTCACCTGCAGATTGATGCAGGCATACAGCCCGGCGAACGCTGGAAACACGGGTCTCAGCTAGAATATGTCGGCACGATTGCCTGAGGGGAGCATGCTGCTCGATTTGCATATGCCTCGTCTTCACATGGTCATGGTACAGTGCATGCCGGAGTCCTTCAACTTTAAGCGTGTCCTTACGCTTGGGATTAGCCAGTTTTGCAGGTCTAGATTCCTGGAAATGCGAGCTGCCGCTCAATGCATGCCATCGAGTACATGGACAACTCGAGGTGCTATACGTCGTACGAATTCATAACTTTATGTCGAGCCTTTGGGATGCCGGATTTATTATTCTTGAAATGATCTGAATCATGTATAGTTTATGTTTTAAAAATTAGAATTAATAACGACTCAGCATTAACAGAGACGGTCTCCATAAGACGACTACCACCGTTAATAAAGGATAACGTAGGCGAACATTTCTCCTAGGACACCCCCTTCATTAACAGAGGTGGTTCCCTTTTGTGCCCGCCTCCATTAATCCAGGGGGTCTAATATTTTTAGTAGTAGTGTGTTGCCAGCATGGGTTAGCCAATTTGGCACTTTCCCACCAATAGGCAAAATCTTGGCAGCACAACCCCAAGATAAACTCACCATGGAATCAAACACTAATTCTATTTTGATTTCTATATGAGTAAGGCGAGGCGAAGTCTCTCCCAAGAACCAAACACACCCTAACTATTCTCTCACCTACTGCACTCGCCTCACCTTGCCGAGCGAGCTAGGCTTTGCTTGACTTGGTGAAGAAAAGCTTGAAAGTATAAGATCGAGGCAGTGAACAAGCAAAATAAACACCTCTATCTTTGTCCAACCAGACATAGCAAGGGCCAACGAGGGATCCAAACATCCCCTTAATGATGCTTTAGAATGCGATAATGACTAGTAATTTGAGAAAAAAAGGATCCTAGAATGACAAATATTTTGGGACGGAGGGAGTATTATCAATTGAAACTGTGAATATAAATGTATTGATGCCAGCTCTGTTTGTATGTACACTATACAATACTCCCTCCGTATCGGATTTAGAAGTCGTTTAGGACAACGACACGGTCTTCGAAACACAATTTTGACCTCTTGTTTTTATAAAAAATATTTATGAAAAATTGATATATGTATACTTTTATGAAAGTATTTTTCAAGACAAATTTATTTATATAATTTTTACATTTGTAAACTCAACAACTTAAAAATTATTGATGATTTATATTCCCAATGTTTGACCCAAACCTTATCCAAAATGACTTCTAAATCCGATACGGAGGGAGTACACATACTAATACTTACAATTTGACTAGAATTAATTATTCCTGATCAATATTTGCAAACTGTACCTTTTCAAACTAAAATACACCATACATGAATGAATGGAATAGTATGGTGTATGGGCAGCCCGGCCGCCGTCCGGTGAGGTGAGATTCGGTTAGTTATGTATGTGCAAAGAGAAAGAATGCAGCATGCATGCATGCATGAACTTTCCTGCACAGCAGCCACATGCGTGTGTGAGACAAGAAAGTAGGAGTGGCAAATATAAGCTACCGCTGACCTGCTTTGTAGGAATGTAGGTCCTCAACTAAAGAACTGAAATAGGGATCCTCATCCATCCAATACTTATCGTACTCCTATACAATTGCACCCCCGAAAGGTGAATCGATGCTAGCTAAAATGGGGATCCAAATCCAATATGATATTGCACCCCAGAAAGGTGAATCGATGCTACACCGGTTAAACTAGTCCACCATGTTTGTAGGCGCGACGAAAGCGCACGAACTGATGCTCTCAATCTCCATCTCATCATCGAACAAGATCTCGAGTAGTACCCATCGATCAAGCTATCTAGTAATTAATCGGCCATTAATATCTCTGTCTCTCGACCAGTCGATCGTCCCTGCATTACGTACCAGGTTCGATCTACCGGTGTTCATGGTTAGCAATAAATAAGTAGGCCGGGCTGCGAGTGAATGAAGCTGAGTTTAGAGCAGGTGAGAGAGCAGCTGGAGGCCCACTTGCCCGCCATGAAGAACAGTTACTGAGCTGCTCTAGCTGTGTGAGAGGGAACAGACAAGCAATGGAATGGACCGAGCTATATATACTGATGGATACTACTACGAGTACTCCCACAGTCCCACTGCCGTGTGCGACAGCAGCATAAGGCCAGTCTCAATGAGCATTTCATGAGAGTTTCATGCACATTTAATACAGTGACACATCAGCACAGAAGGAATATTTGCATGAAATGGGGAGGAGAGAGAGGGGAATCGTTTCATCCCAGTGAAACGAGGAAGCGTTGTTTCCAACGTCTTGGTAACCGGGTGAAACGACCATTGAGGCGTTTCATCACCATCTCCCCAATCCCGTGCGGGCGGAGCCGCGCCATCGTCGCCATATTCCCGCACGCAACCGGATCTTCCCACTCGCACACCCCTATCTCACCCCCTTTGCCATCCTTCTTGCCCCGCCGACGTCCGCTACTCCGCCGTCCGTAACCCAGCGCCCGCCCGGAGCAGAGCCCCAGCTAGGGCACGGCGCGAGATCAGCCGCCATGGATCCGCCACCGGCAGAGGAATCCCGGCAACGTGCACCCGGCAGAGGAGGGAAGGCGCGCCAACACCGTCTTGGACTGAAGAAGGGCTCCATTGCTGCGCCGTCACCACCTCCAGGTTCGTCGCTAGCACCGCCACCGGTTCGTCCGCCGCCGCCGATTTCCTCCCAAGATTCGCCTACTCCCACCCCTACTGCGCCAACTCTGACCCGTGGTGTGCCCAGTTCGTCTCCTGCTGCGCCGACATCGACCGTGCCGCCACGGCCACCTCAAGGACCAGGATGGGGCGGCATACCCCCAAATTTTGCATCCCTTCATGGAAACCAGCAAGGCTCAAATTCATGGTACGTTTGATTTCGATCTCTGCAAATAGTTGATTTCCATGGCTGCAAGTAGTTCAAATGATTTGTACAGATGGTTTATTAGAATTTTTATAGTTGATTTGTAATACTGAAAACAATATGTACAGATGGTTTATGCCTGCAAGTTGTTCAACTGAATATTACATTATCTCTGAATCTTGATATGTACTTGAACTCCAAGTAGTTGATTTGTGTACTGGATTCCTGAACTCCAAGTAGTTGATTTATGAACAGACCTCAATGGTTGGATCACAAGTAGCTGATACAATTTAGTTGATGCCTGCAAGTACTTGAACTGGAAGTAGATGTTCATGTATCTGTACAGTCTAATCTTTGATTGCAGTCATGTATTCTGATCTAAATAACTGGAAATTTATTTCAGGATATATCCGCCATGTGGTTTTCTACATATGATGCAACAACCACACTATCCGCCACAACCACATGCACAAGGAGAAAATTTTCATTTGGTTGGTCAGAATATGGCCTTCAACCCAATATCTCCACCAGCAGCAACAAGTGCCTATGGAACACCATCACCACAAGCTACGAAACAAGGCACTTCAACTAACAAGAAGGTGAACATTGTGATTGATGATGAAAACAATGATGCAAACAAGGCAGTAAAGAAAAGATATTGAAATCATGAAGAGGAAGAACGACTGGTAATCACTGATCAGTTTAACATTTTATAGGCCATTGTTTGGCACAAAACTTCATTTGTTCATATGTTCTTGTCATTGATTTTGGATGCCAGTGCTTGGTTGGAAGCTTCTAAAGACCCGATTCATGGAAATGACAAGAGAGGTGATACATTTTGGAAGGAAGTCACTGATGAGTTTAATAGGAAAGGGAATGGAAAGCGTAGAAGGGAAACCAACCAATTGAAGATTCACTGGTCACGCCTCAAGTCATCGATTAGTGATTTCAATGATTATTGGACTAAGGTGACTCAAATGCATACAAGTGGATACTCTGACGGCATGTTGGAGGAAGAGGCACAGAAGATGTATGCAAACAGGTTTGGAAAGCCTTTTCCGTTGGTGCATTGGTGGAAGATTTTAAAAGAAGAGCCCAAATGGTGTGCACAGTTTGAGACAGACAAAGACAAGACTGAGGTAGTTGATGTTCCAGAAGAACACTCACGTCCCATTGGTAGAGAAGCAGCAAAGGCTGAGTGCAATGGAAAGCGTAAGAAGGGAAATGCTATGGAAGGAATTGTCATCCTTGGTGACAATATTAAGAAAATTATCAAGGTGGAGCAAGATCGGAAGGTGGAGCGTGAAAAGGTCAGCGAAGCATAAATTCAGATATCAAATACAAATTTGAAGGCAGCAACGGAGCAAAAGGAGGCAAAGATGTTTGAGGTGTACAATTCCCTGCTCAATCAAGATACAAGTCACATGTCTGAAGATCAAAAGGCTAACCGAGAGAGGGCAATACGCAAGTTAGAAGAAAAGTAGTTTGCGGACTAAGGTTAGTTCTGTGAACTCAAATATCTTTGCTGTCAGTTTCTAGAAATTTGACATCTTTTCAAATATATTTATCTTTCTGTCCCTACTGTGTGAATGCTGCACTATAAAATTGTGTGAATGCAGCGCTATAGTTAGAATGTGTGAATGCTGCACTGTAGTTAGAATGTGTGAATGCTGCACTATAAAATTGTGTGAATGCAGCACTATATGTGAATGGCAGTTTCACCTATATGTGTGAATGCAGTAAACTGCTGTATATGTGATTGGCAGTTTCACATTCTATTGTGAATGCTGCATGAAGTGTGAAAGCTGTTGTCAGTTTCACCTATATACATGATAGCCTCCTCTCTTTTCCTTGCACACGAAGGCCTTCTCCCATTCTCATTCATCTGCCATCAAGTTTCTAGTTCTCAGTCTTCTCTCTTCGAGGTAACTTTCTATTTTTTCTGCTGCCAGTCGTCTCTTTTCCTCATCCTCGTGTATTCACTATTTTCTCATCTGTAAAGATGTCTGAGGAGAATGACAACCTTGATGGAAGTCAAAATCCTTTGTACTCGTTGGACGAGTTCCTTGCGGAGGAGATCATAGATGATGTTCTCAATCAAGCCAAGGTGGTCATACAGTCCACCATCAAAGAACTTGAGAAGGAGGCTACTGACCATCGATTCAATCTGAGGAGGCACATCAAGAGGCCAGGAGAGGAAGCGCATCAGAAACTAGTGAATGATTACTTCCGCCGAAGGTTTCGTATGTCTAGGTCACTGTTTCAACGCATTGTTGATTGCTTGGGCCAATGGTCTGAGTATTTTACTCAGAGGGTCGATGCTGTTAATCATCAAGGGCTCAGTCCACTATAGAAGTGTACTGCAACTATTCGCCAATTGGCTACTGGTAGTGCTGCAGATGAACTAGATGAGTACTTGAAGATAGGAGAGACCATTGCATTGGAGGCATTGAAGAATTTTGTGAAAGGTGTTAGAGAAATTTTTGGTGAGAGATATCTGAGGCGCCCCACTATGAAAGACACTGAACGTCTACTCAAACTTGGTGAGAAACGAGGTTTTTCTGGTATGTTTGGCAGCATTGACTGCATGCATTGGCAATGGGAAAGATGCCCAGTTGCATGGAAGGGTCAGTTTACTTGGGGTGATCAGAAAGTTCCGACGCTGTTACTTGAAGCCGTGGCCTCACATGATCTTTGGATTTGGCATGCGTTCTTTGGAGCAGCGGGGTCTAATAATGATATTAATGTTTTGAACCAGTCTACTCTATTTATCAATGAGCTTAAAGGACAAGCTCCTAGAGTCCAGTACATGGTAAATGGAAATCAGCACAACATTGGGTATTTTCTTGCTGATGGAATATACCCTGAATGGCCAGTGTTTGTTAAGTCAATACGACTCTCTATCACTGAGAAGGAGAAGTTGTATGCACAGGAACAAGAAGGGGCAAGAAAGGATATAGAGAGAGCCTTCGGTGTATTGCAGTGTCGATGGTGTATCTTAAAATGGCCAGCTCGTCTATATGACCAAGCTGTACTCCGTGATGTCGTGCTAGCTTGCATCATCCTTCACAGTATGATAGTTGAAGATGAGAAAGAACAAGACATTATTGAAGAAAATCTAGATCTGAATGTGACACCTAGTTCATCAACCGTTCAAGAACCGGAGTTCTCTCCGGAATAGGATGTTCCGTTAGAAAGAGCTTTAGAAAAAGATACTTCTATTCGTGATAAGTCGGCTCATCATAGACTTAAGAATGATTTGATCGAACATATTTAGAATAAGTTTGGTGGTCGTGCACCTAGACCTGGTGTTTGAGAAAAAATACATGTAATTGTTTTATATTTTTGTATCATTTATATAAATATGCATGTGCACTTGTTAATGTATGACCGCTGATTGTCAATTATTTTGGTTTCTGAAGGGTGGCAATCTGGCATGGATAAGTTATCTTCAAAGTCATCTTGCGGAGTAAGGTTAGTTCTGGGAACCTGATCACTATACTTAACTTTTTGTGAACCACATAGCAGTGTATCTCTATCAGATCATGTGAATGAGCTTGAACCTGAAAAAAGGGTTCTGAGTACAATTTTTTTCGATTGAATGAAGCTAATAACACTGTATGTGTATATGCTCATGTTAATGAACCTAAACCTGAACCTGAGCTCATGCCAAACTATTGTTTTGATTGTACAGGATGAAAGCAACGATGTGGTGAAACTACTGAAGGCTATCTGCTGAAGTTATCTGAATTTTTTTAGTGACTTGAACTACTGAAGGCTATCGGTTATCTTAGTTTAGTATATGCACTGCTGAAGGCTATCTGCTGGAGTTATCTGAACTTTTTCTTATATCGATCTTAGTTTACTATATCGTAGTTCCAGTGGTAAATCAACTTGGTTATCTTCGTTTGACCTGAACTGCTTTATGCAGATGCCTATGTGCTCCGGTCACAAATTGTTGCTTCTATCGTTCATTTTTATGTGCGTTGGATGCCTATATATATGTTCAAAAAAGTTTTGGCTGAGGTGATCTCCAGTATCGAACGTGTGTGTACAAAAGGCTACATGGCAGTCGGTGCATATGATCTGATCTGTTTACCGCAATTAAATGCTTTAGTTCGTTTTGGAAATGGTGACATGAAACACAACATTGTGGAGGATAGTTTCATCAATTATTTCATCCCCTAAAAGCTGATGTGGCGTTTTGGAAACCGTGTGGTGAAACAAGCACAGAGACTGGTCTAATGGTCGCGCATTGTGATCCTGGACCAGCTAGAAGAGATGGCGACCGTGCATGCAGGGGCAGTGGCGGATCCAAAGGGTGGGTTGGGTGGGCTCCAGCCCCCCCTATGAGCCTGATTTGTCCATTAAATAAGTGTTAATTAGCCTTAAATCTTCGTTAATCTTTAGGTTTAGCCCTAAATCTTCACTATTTAGCCCCTCTTTGTCTTCATCCTGGATCCGCCACTATGCAGGGGCATCGATCTCGACACTGATGAACTCGATCTGGTTGCAGGAGAGGAGGAAACACGGATCTGACCAGGAGCCCTGCATGCGGTATTCGCCCAGCCCAAGCTCAAGCGGATGCACCGGAGGCGAGTGAAAGCGAGAGGTCTCTGCAGCTGCAAGATACATGGCACTGAACGAGGACCCCCTGTAAATCCTGGATTTTTGCGGTGTGCGTGGAGGTTTTTGATGAGCGGGTGCCGGTCCGTTCCATCGGCAGCGCCAGCACCACCGGGCGGGCGGCACGTGGCTCGTCGTCGACGCCGCGCGGCCAACTCGATAAACGTCCTTTTTGGGACCATGCATATGCATGCCGGCAGGGCGCGGCAACAATGGCCATTCCCTCCTCCTTCTCCCCACCCTACCCCTCTATATCTAGTAGCACTCTACACTAAGCTAAGGATTCCCCATGATGAACGTGCTTTAGCTCTAGCTCTAGCTCATAGGAGGAGTAGATAGCAGCTCATTGCCTGCATCTGCACCTGCACCATCCACCCTACTCCATCTCTCTCTCTAGCTATAGACTCTAGGTCGTCTCCTGCCTCCTCTCTCTCTCATCTCTCATGAGCGAGAGCGAAGCAGAAACAGATAAAAAGAGGAGAGAGAACCTATGGGCTGGGAGCATGCATCCATGAATTACTGTAGCGACGGCGATAAAGATGAGGACGGTACCCTGGATGCATATGCATTCGCAGTTTTCGCGTCCTGCGCCATGTGCCGTCTCGCCTATACCATCAATACGTGTGTACTGGCGTCCAAACAGGGTGGCAGCGGAGGAGAAAGCCAACAACTATTTAGGTTGTATAGCTGTCCAAATTTCGGTTGTCTACATTTGTGTAATACCGAAACATGAATCTGAAGCTATGATGGAGCCTTCTAAAGTTCAACTCTTATATACCTTATAATCAAAATAACGAGCGAGTCTTTTGCTTGTTCGAGAAAAATATGTGTGTGTACTGCGAGTCATGCATTTCTCCACCAGAATGCCTGTATACGCGGCGATCCAATCCAAATACAGGACACATGTAATACTGGACGCACGTACTCCTACATGCAATGTAAAATCATTTATAACCGTACTGCTACCTCTAACGGAAAAAAGAGAGACACACGAACAGTTTTCGCTCTACTTGAAAAGGAGAGATGAACAGTGTGCCTTTCGCTAGCCATACCATGCCGGGCTGCAGCTAGCATCCGTCGCGTCCTTTTCTCCTTATACTTCCTCCTTTTAGAGAGCAAAGGGAAACGGCGTAAAAGGGTGTGGGGAGACACTCCAGTAGTAGTACATCATATCGCAACTGTTCTGCATCCCATCGATCGACACACAAGACACACACATATCCATCTCAATATTTGGTGCATGTGGCATGCCACGCATGCACGCAGCACGCATGTTATTCCGGCAGTCATGTCTTGTACATAGTGGACCTGCGTTGTTGTGACCCATGGGGTCAATTCACCGCGGCCCGGCCCCACATGTTTTTTTTCACGCAAAAATAATGCAAATTTAGTGGTGGATACACACAACACGTGCACATGCAAAAATATAAAAAGCTCAGATTTTGGGCGTGTATCATTTTAATTTGCGATGGAACATCTTTCACGTTAGCTTGGGTTTGAGATCCAGTGTCGTTTTGCGTCCTCTGTAAATTTTTTTTCTTTTCTTCTCTGCACTAATAGAGTACTTGTTGTAGAGGCTACAATTTTTTTTAATAAAGCTACCTTCGTCTTAAAATTGGTAGTAGTGATATGCATTGTAGAGATCCATGAATCCCTAGAAGAAATGTATGGCCCCATATTGTAAACCATTTGATCAATAAACAATTAAATACCAAAGTCATTGGTGGATCAATTTGATTTCCCGTCGTCGTAAACAACTTGTAAAAATATAGGCTGTAGGTATAACGCGTAAAAAAGATAGATTAAAGGGAGAATATCTAAAAGGATTGTGCGAATTAGATGCTAAGTTGTACTTAAGCATATCAATGTCGTCCAAATATGATACGGTGAAGAAAGAAGTTTTATATAATAAACACTGATTCATTTGCTGCTTTCCAAGATATGTATGACAGATTAGAACAAGATACCCGCCGGTATTATAGATAAACAATGAATCCGTACACATCCTAGTGGGGGGATAAGGTGTATTGTTTGGACAAAGCTACGTACTGTACCATACTGTTTAATCTTATGTTAGATTAGGACACAAGTTCATTAGGACTTATGAATTTACAGATGATGCGCATCATATCTCTAAAGCGGAAGTGGTGGAACCATACACGCCTAGCTAATGACATCCTCCGTATAGTAAGCATAATGTAACTTTCAAGTGATGCAAATGCATCACTCAAAAATAATGCAAGTTGACCTTCACGGTAAATTTGGCATATTTAAGTGGTAGTGTACATACATATTAGGTTCAAATCAAAACTCTGGAAGGGCAAAAAATACCATTTGACAAAAAAAGAAGGAACTCATCATCAGAGACTCCCACAAATTAGCTTAATTCCTATCGATGCGATATATACATATAAAAATTTAATACCCATGCATGCATCTACTTTAATTTATTATGTGTAAAAATTTAGATGATGACAAGAATTTCAGAAGGAAATTGTGGATCTAGAAATATTAAGAGCTAGATAGCTACTTACAACTATTGACTGTATATATTACTCTAATATACAGCGGTATATAGCAATCACTCTCAGTGGAAGCTAGCAAAGGATCCAGAAGATAATGCATGCACAGTGATTGTAAACTAGAACACAACAATGAACAGTTAGCAACTTTTGACTTTAGTATATGCACGATCCAGAATCGAAAACGTACGCATGAAATTTCTCTAGCAAAGTTCCACGGGAGTTACTGATTATTGTTCCTGCTAGCCTTTCCATTGAAAGGAACAGATCAAAGCCAAACAGATTAGGCTGAATCACCATGCATCTTTGAGGTTGCGTGACAAATACATTATCATGTGCCTGATTGTGACTTCTAGTTAGGTAAAAATATGGAATTCAATTATTTGATGAACAAGTGCTTACTTCTTAGGCAACCAATTAATTCACGTGCCGTTTTATCTGCTGTGCCACACAAGGGGAAAAGATTTTGAATGCAACAATATACCATATAGTTTATTTTTTTAAAAAAATACCATGTTGTGCTTACCGTACAAATCTCCAAGTATTCTACTGAGAAAATTACAAGTAGCGCTGGTAGCTTAGCCTTAGCTCCTCTATTAATTTCTAGAGACAACACGCGTGAATATAATTAGCATTCTGTCAATAAAAGTACATATAATGGAATGATTATACCAGGCTAACTTTGGATAATATTCTCATTTTTGCATATTTGGTATAATGTTGTCTACGTAACAGATATTAACAGTAGTATAGTCAAATAAAGGTTAGTCAGTACAGTGTGCCTTAGGTCAAATGTCTTGTCCTAAACTATCGCTTCATGTTCCCGTAGAACTGTTAGTGTTCTTAAACAATTATAAACCACCAGCAGTAAACATAACTGACTGTCAATTTGACAGAAATTTATACATATAATAAGCACACTACAGCGTGGGAAGGATGGGAGTTAATAAGTTGTGTCACACTATAGCATTGAATAAAAAAAGGCTCAGCTTTCATATCCCATTTCATGTATGTCCTGGAAACTAAGGAGCAGTTGTAATATCAAGTTCCAGTGTTGAAAGAATACAACCTTCAATCTAGCTAGTCGAAGTATATAAATATGTGGCAACTGCACTTATTTAAAAGGGAATGAATCTTGACAAAAAAAAATTGTAGACTTTTGGAAACTAGTAATATTTTTTTTTGCAAAGTTGATAATAATAGGTTAATAATGTAGCTATCTTCGTACAATGCCATCATATGTCAGATCTACAAGTTCAATACCACACAATAACACAACAAATGCAAAGTATCAACAAAAGGGGAAATGCCCACATCAGAGAATTAAAAAGATTATAAGCTTTCATACTTCAGGAGCAATAATGAAGACAATTTCCAGAACACTCAACCATGCATTACTAACCACGAAAAGGAAAAAAATACATCTCCTACCAGCAGTACTACAATCCTAAGAAGACCAATACCATCTTACATTAGGGCAATGGTTAAACTTTTATCCATAGTAAACAACCCATAATCAGGCATTAATGCAATGCAATTTTAGAAAAAAATAAATATAATTCAGAAGTATATATATGCACACAATACAATTTCATCAAAAACATAAATATGGCACCTATAGAAAGACACATGGTAACATGCATGGTAGTAAATGCATATTATTTTGAAGCAGTAAAAGTCCTTAATCAAGCATAATGATTTTTTTCGGTGATGAAGTTTGAAATTATAACATCAGTAATATTGCACATGCAAATAGATTAACCGTACATTAAATTATCTGATACCGAATGCATGTCGATGGTTAGCAATAAATCATCATATGATGATTGAGTTCCCACAAATGCCCTAAACTGTGCATATTTCTAGTGCCAGGTAGAGCCTGAGAGGCCAATAATACCTGATTGCCCTCATTGTTCAGTGTTCGACTAACAATGTGTTTCTCAAGAAATTAAAGGCGTAACGCAATATTTTCAAAAGATGGCAAGGTAACAGTTCTTCATCCTTGGATAGTAACAATAATATCGCAATAATCTTTAGTGGTGTATCAAACATAGTTTTAGATCTGCCGCTATAGCCCGCTATAGCCTTTTGAGGCAGAGTGCCGCTATTTGAGTTCATATACAATTTAGCCGCTATATCCTGCTATAGCCCGATATAGCTCCGCTATTAGCTGTTTTAAAGGTATACCGCTAAACGCCTTAGCCTGCTATTTAAAACATTGGTATCAAACAATGTTTGACTTTGATAATTTTTTGAATTAACTCCACTAATCCTAAAAGCAGGAAAAAAAATGGAAAAGGGAGAACATTCGCAGAAATTGAATCTCCCATGATTTCGGGAAAAAATAGAGAATGATCAGCACGGCTTTTTGGACCAGGGTAATATTACAATATGTACTAAATTAATTAGTTATGTGCTGACAGAGTACTTCAACAAGTGCAACTGTATATTTCCAATCATAGGCACTACACGTGTGTGTATAGGAAATATAACTGTTTGAAATGACACTTAAATTAGGGTGGGAAAAATCAATTTGCTTGAGAGTTGAGATGACAATTGGATTATTGGTGATGTGATGCGATATGATGGATCGGAATATGGGTTGGGATCCCACAGTGGCGAACCAAATACCAAACTTGGAAACATTGGTAACGCTAATAAGGATTGATACATGCACAACTAGCATTCCTTTAATTTTTTTCGAAGCATGTCGTCATTTTATTCTTCTCGAGACATAGATATCTGACTCCGTCAGCCTTCTTCCTTGAGCATATGATGATTGGACTGGAAGAAATCTCTCTCCACTCTCCTCTCACCTCTCTCTCTCACTTACCACCCTCCCCCCTTCTCTCTCCATATACAGCTACACCTATCATTCATACTACCAAATTTCCAAAAATCAGGTAGCACAGTAGCTACTAGCTAGGAAACTAGGGTTCAGCTTTTGAAGAGAAAAGCAAAAGCAAAGGTGTCACTCCCTATGACACACAGGAGTAGAAATACTTGAGCAAATATGCGAAGAAGCCTTAAGTACCCACATTCTATATCTGCGTGACACCACCAGGGGACAGCATCATCACCACCATTGAACAAAGATGAAAGGAAGAAACAATGGCAAGAGGAGCGGGAGAGCATCAATCAAGATAGCCCACTCTTCCCCAGGCACCAGCATCAGGTTACCAAACTGTCAGGTTTTAAACTTTGAATCATGATGAACACTGCTCCCTAGCTATAGCTAGTCTAAGCTCTTTATATATATATACTTCTAGTGACCTGATGGGCAAGCTATTACTACTACAGTAGTAATAGTATGATCCTAAAGAAACAGTGATGAACGGTGCTCATCAGTTTATGCATCGATCATTGAGAATGAAAGAGAGAAGCAAGAGGGATGGAGGAAGAAGGAAACAAATAAAAGCTGCTAGTAACAATTTGGTGATGATGATCGATAATTCTTCTAGTAAAAAGCAAATATTGAAGCAGTGGATAATGGAGAGATGCATGTCATGTCCGAAAGGGAATGAAACCAGATAGGCTAGCCGTGTCAATCGTGGTGGCCGTACGTTTGATCACCTCGGATGGCCGTGGAAGAAATGCGCGCCGCCGCCGTAGGGGCCGGGCGTCGGGTACGGGTCCATGACCACAGCCGATGACGAGACGGGCCCCGCGACGCTGCCTTCGCCCGCCGCGGCCGTGCTCGGGGAGGACCCCTCGGTGGCGTGGCGGAAGCCGCCGCCGCCGCCCGCAGCGACCGACGGGTCCGGGCCGACGTCGTGCAGGATGCCCTTGAAGACGTGGCCGGCGATGCTGACGCTGGTCTGGTACGCCACCTCGGCGTCCGGCTCGTCGACCGGGCCCAGGCGGACGCAGCGGAACAGCGCCTCCGAGCTCACCTCCCGCGGGAACCGCTCCGCCACCACCGCCATCTGCTGCTGCTGCTCCCCTGATCGATCAATCAAGCAGACAACCACATGTTCTCGATCGATTAACATGCAGCTAGCTAGCTAGCTAAAAGATTAGTGGGTACGGTGGTGATGAATTGCTTGCTTGTTAGCTAGCGCCTAGCAGTGAAGACGTCAGACGTGTAGTGCAGTTTATAGCAGCAAAGCAAGAAGTTAAAATACGCGCGTACCCGAGGAAGTGGTAGTGGCGGTGGTAGAGGAGGGCTGGGCACCGGCGTCGCGGTGGCGCTTGGAGGGCTCGGCGGCGCCGGTGGCCTGCTGCTGCTGTCGCTCTCGGCGCCTGGCGGCGGGCACCCAGGTGGACTTGACATGGGTGGGGCAGTCGAAGCCCCGGCTCTTGCAGCAGGTGCGGCAGCGCATGTGGACGCAGTCCTTCTTGGCCTGGTTGCCGCAGTCCTGGCAGCTGATGGTGCCCGCGCCGGCGCCGGAGGCGGAGCCCCTGCCGCCGAGCGAGGAGCCCGCGGCCGCCGCCGTGGGGTCATCGGCGAAGCGGATGATGTTGGGCGCGTAGAAGTGGTGGTAGTGCTCCTGCGCCGGGTGGTGCGGCCATAGCTGGAACCCGCCGCGCGGCGCGGAAGCGGCGGCGGCGGCCGTGTAGAGGTAGGCGGCGGTCGCGGCGGCGGAGGACTCGGAGCCGGAGCCGGAGGAAGGGTTCACGTGTGGGTAAGGGTGGTCGCCGCGGCCGTGGCCTCCGCCTCCGCCTAGAGGGAAGCCCGCCATGAGGCCAGATCCATAGGCGGCCCGCGCGGGCAGCGGCGGATCGCCCGTGTCCGGCTCTCTCTACTGCGCTGCTCCTCCCCGCCGCCGAGCCGGCGCCCGCAGCATGGCCGCGCCGCGTGGCGGGTGCGCGCGAATTTTGAGCGCTCGCTCTCGCGCGGCCCGGCCGGGCGGCAGCCTAGCTAGCAGCGAGCGAGAGGTGGTGCAGCTAGCGGGTAGCTAGCTAGCTGTGTCGACCGATCTAAGGTGGCTAGCTAGTGTGCGCGTGCAGGCGTAGTGGGGGTTCCCTAGGATTTTGGCGTGTCTGCGCGTGAGGAGGAGGTGAGGGAGAGGGAGAAGGGAGAGGAAGGTTGGAGGATGAGGGAGGAGGTGAGCGCTGAGGTAGCTTTAATTTTTGTGGGGTGAGGTACTGAGGTGAGTGTGAAGAGGCCGGGGCAGAAAGCGACAGCGCACGGAGGGCCTGCCACGCCGCCAACGATCCTGCACTGCAAGCTCCCAAAACGTCCAATTTATTAATCTACTGTAGTACTCACACACACTCTCTCCCTCGCGTCTATCACTATTACTCCCTCCGTCCTGAATTATCAGTCGTTCTAGCGCCAATAGCACGTCCTGAATTAATTATCGTCTAGACTACTGTATACGGGTCCCACACCTACCGTCCACCCCATCCCACCTTCCTCGGTTCATCCCCTCTTTTCTCTCGTCACCACATCGCTCGCAGCACAGCAACGCCATCACCCGTCCTCGCACGGCGTTGAGGAATCTCCCGAGCGGGCCGACGTCGAGCCCTCGTCGGCTCCCTTCCCCTTCTCCTACTTCGCCAGCGACACCCCCCTCCCCTCTCCACCGGTGACTCCCTCTCTCCTCCACATCCGTGCAGTCAGAGGTGGGGCGGCCGAGATCTGGCGCCGACCATAGCGATGCAGTGGCTGGAGAAGGTGCTCGAGCGCCCGCCGCGGCTGCCGAGGCTGAGCCGGAGCAGGCCAAGCGCCGGTGGCGCGCTCTCGCCTGAGCGCTTTCCTGCCGCCTCTGGCGCCGCCTGGAGCGTGCCTCCCGCTGCTCTACGAGGCTCACGGCCTCTGGGGTGCGCGCCGACGGGGAGCTGCGCGTCGTCGCCGAGCGGTTCGCTGGACGGAAGCGGATTCGGCAGTCGAAGCGGTGGCAGATCGTCTCCCTCTGAGGCAGCCCCTGCCTGGAGCTGTGTCTCCCTCTGATTTTTTTGGATCTGATTTGTTGATTGATCTCGGCCGATTGGATCTGCTTAGTTGATTGATCTGATTTGTTGAGCTCCGTGGATCTGGTTTTTTGGTGCTGGACTTGTCCCGGGGAAATCGAGCGAACAACAGGGAAGGGAGATCGCTGCCATGTGTACTGATTTCACAGGGACATCATGGTCTTTTAACTTTTACCTTGGTCTTCGTGCATGCCTCTCCGACGACAGATAAATCGGGATGGAGTACGTAGAAGTAGAACTACTGTACAGATACTTTTTATACGTGTATACGACGTCGTACTCGTATCTCTCTCTAGCTCTGCAAACGCTGTATCATCAGACACTGTTCTTGCACATGGAAAACACACACACGGCTGGCTAGCTAGCCACAGACGCTGTTAAGCTCGGCGTCCGTGGCGACCGTCGTCTGATAGGCAGCGCCACCGCTCGCCGGCGGTTATATTATAAGACAGACAGATGTTTTTGGGTAGTAGTACAGCAAACCACTCAAGATCCTCCCTCTTTACGAAACATTTGATATGCATGTAATACGAGAGTGGAGGAGGACTATATAGAGCGTGAATGCGTGATGATTAGCCGCTGCGATGTTCTTTCTGGCGGGCCTTTTCAGAGGAAATTCCTAACGGTCTGGGCATTATTAAACCCCTGCCCTGACGCAACCAACGCCATGGGTGCTCTGCCCGCGCATGGCCGCCGCCCGCCGCCGCACTGTGCGCTGCGGCTGTCTTTATCTCCTCGCGGCGCCCGGCCGGCAGATTTGCTGCCGGCCCGCCGCGCGCGCCGGGGGGCCTATCCACCGCGCCGCGCGCCGCGCGCCGCGCGCCGAGCGCCACCGTGCCCGCTCCGCTTTTCGGTGGCCATGACGCGTCTGGCCAGGGGCGAGTTGGCCGGATTAAAGAATGGGCGGGACCGAGAGCGGGACAGCAGGGCGATCTAGGGGAGATCTGCGTGACGTCGTACGTGACAGGCCCTTGATTTCCGACCACCTGCTTGCCTGCACAAGGAAAGCAGGAAGTCATCCGTCCCGGTTTGTAGGGCGCGCACAATTGTTGGACTCACCACTGAGCACTGACCTAGGTCACTAATAAAGAGAAAGACTTATATTAAATTAATGTAGTATATAAATAAACTCGATCATCATCTGTTTGCCATGACAAATTGATTCAGTTAATGCATGCATCCTCCTCCAAAGGAGAGGTCTCGAGCCCTGTAAATGCAACCGTTTATGGACAGAAAAGAAACTAAAACCATTTTAAGGGTTCGGAATTTCGGTCGGTTTTCACCGAAAATCTTCCGTTTCTATCTATGACCTTCGGTAAATGTACATACCTGTAATTTCGATTCCATTCCGTTCAGATAATTTTCAAATTTTAGCAAAATTTCATGGAAATTTGAAAATTGTTTACCAAAATTTCATTCAGTTTTCACCGGTTCGCCGCCCTCCAGTATTTGTGTTTCAACCGGGTAGGTTGAACCGCGCAGCCACAATTTTATTAGCTGCTACCAAATTCTGCGAAATTCAATTACATATTCGCCATATATAAACACCGCCATTTTTTCTTGACTTTTGACTTTAACACGGTGGGGGTTGGTCAAAAGATAAATGGCATCATACCTGTCAATATTTTACTTCTACACAACCTGACATGCTCCCTGAGATCAAACAAAGATAGTACCGCGTGTGCCTCGGTTACTAGATGATTTTCTCTCATCTTTTTTACTAGCACATGCTGTGTACTACGCTGCTTGCTTGCATAGTTTAATCCATCTTGCGGTGGCCCGATCGAGAGTGAATTCTGGGGGCACCGCTAACCAACAAACACGCACATGCAGATTCTTCTACTGCATGCCGCCGAACAAAACTGTTTCTTACTTTTGGCTGCGAGTTTGATACTCGTAATTGTGGTTTTCCCTCAAACAGTATTATTCAACACCGATGTACAGAGGCAGATCCAGGATGGAGACAAGGGGGCTAAATAATGAGGATTTAGAGCTAGAGCTAAAGATTAATAGTGATTTGAGGCTAAGTAACATTATTTAATGGAGAAATTAGGCTCACGAGGGGGGCTGCAGCCCACCCAGCCCCTTGGATTCGGCCCTGGTGATGTATAGGTAGCAATGACTCCCTCGGAAATGGACAAAAGTGGCGTTGGTGATGTACTAAGAGGCAATCATACGCGCTATGGATTGAATCCATGCAAAGGCCAAAATAGGATATTGATTCAGGAGAGTCATAATGACCATCTTGTAAAAGCTCATTAGCAGAGTCTATATATATCAAGAGGTATGGCTAGGCGCAATAGAAAGTTTGATCTTCCCATACCCTAGTCACTGCCACCACTCTCTCCTTAGCTACATAGTGCTATCATACCGGCGCATAGCATTTCATCGCCGTACGTGTGGATACTATGAAGAATATGTTGCTGCTACTCCGTGATGTCTAGAGGAGGGTGAATTAGGCAACTTAAAAGCTAATGGCCAACTAAAACCATACTTATCAAGAAAAAGAAAAAATGGCTCACCTACGCAGGTGTCGATTCAAGCTGCTCCAAGTGAAAGCATTTAGGCCCCTATTTGAGTTATGTAATTGATGACAACATTTGTAGACAAACATTTCATGTGAGTACATGAAGGTTAAAAGTTTGGTCCACAAGGATAACTTGAGCTAACATAGATGTCATGAAGGAAGATGGAATAGATGGATTGTGAAGGGCTTAAGGCAAAAGGTATAATATAGGGTTTATGTTTAACCAGTCATGAGGTGATCATACGATGAAATATAACTGGATTGATAGGATAGATAGTTGTATTATTAATACAGGAAAATTCAAATGCTTTAGGATCATCTACTAACACTTGTGAGGTCAATCTTTGCATTGCATACAGATTCAAGTGGTGTTTTACCATTCCTCGGGTTATATCAGGCCCAGACGAACTTTCTCATTATCCAGCACAAGCACACGAGCGCACCCGCTGGGTGCACCCCCTGAGCCCTTGGCTAATTAGGAGGGTCCATTAGGTGGTCAATTACACTATTATGACGCTAATTTGGGGGTTTAGGTAACCGTGCTGTTAGGTACTCAACAATTGATTTCCACCAACAAAGAAACATCAGGTGTTGCGTCTTTATCCACTCCCAACTTCATATTTCATTTGGCATCTCTCTCCTCTCCATTCCGCATCTCTCTCCGGCAACGACCTTAAGGCTCTTCGGTGGCTTGTTTCCTCTATCTCGTGCAACACTTCGGCAACGCCCCCTTCTAGCCTCCGACTCCGCCCCTACCCCGCCCCCATCGCTCCCGCGCACTCCCCAGGCCCCTCCTCTCTCCGGTGGGCGGGACTAGGCATCTGAGAGCCTGGATGAGCAGCTAAGGACGATGGTGGCGCGCAGAGCCCACTCCACAGGAGGACGTATCAGCGACGCTTGCCTCAAGTACTGCATGCAGCAAGGGCGCGCCTGACCCCTGGCTCATCGAGCTCGACCATGGGGAGATCCAGCACGCTGCTCCTCCCGGATGCATCGCACCGCCCCGGGTGCCTCCATTAGTGTGCCGTAGCCGGCTCCACCACTCTAGTTCGCTGCGTTGCCTGCCTAGACTTGTCCTGTCTACCACGGGCGCTTCCACCACACCAGTTTGTCACGCCGTCTGCCTAGATTTGCCCATGTTGCAACGAGATGTTGCACTGAAAGCATATTGCAAACATATACACTACTACAGGAATCTTTACCGTGACGGGCAAAAGAGGTTAACCGAGGCGGGCAAGCCAATCGCCTCGGTGCAAAGATCACGGTTAATCGTGGCCTTAACCAAGGTGGTTGACCAACTGCCTCGGTTAATAGATTAACCATGGTGGGCATCGTAAGCTAACCGCCTCGGTTAATCCGAGGTAGTTGTCGTAAATCACCCGCCTTGGTTAAGATTTTAACCGAGGCGGTTCACTAAAGACGCCCGCCTACATTAAGGTTTTAATCGAGGCGGTTTTTGTTACTTGCCCGCCTCGGTTAATGATTTTCAGATTTAAAAAATGTTTTTTAAATTTGAATTTAAAATTTCTCAATGAAAACACAGATAAAGCAGAAAATAGATGACAAACATATATTACATTCATTCTCGTTCGACGAACTAACATTAAGTTATTGCATTAGTGATGTCTTCATCATTGTTTTACAAACACAAATCATTCGTACATGAGCAACTAAGGTCATTCATATATATTATTTTTTATCGAAAAAGAGGTCCGGCAGAACATAATCCAAGATTTGTAACTTGTCACTCCAGTTTTTGAGGCTCTTGAACTTCGGATCTCGCGCTAACTCACTTTCCTAGTTGAAGAACATATTCCATTCATGCGCGCTCTCTGTGACAAACTTACATGTCTGCAATTGTTTGTCTGAAGTCTTGGTCAACCTTCTCCTTTCGCCACCAGTCTTGTGCTTTCTTGAGCTGCCGCCAGGTGCTGCTGAATTTGCTGCACGTCCTCAAGTACTTGCAAACGTAGAATCCACATAGAACTGAGCCATAGAGTTGTTTGGCACACTGCACGATGTATAATACACAATCATTAGAGCATATATAATAAACAATCAGTAGGAGTAGTAGAACTACTAGTAGTGAGTAGAGTAGAGTAGAGTAGAGTAGAGTAGTAGTAGGGGTACTAGAGTAGAGTAGAGTAGAGTAGAGTAGTAGGTGTAGTATTAGGAGAAGAGCAGTAGTAGTAGAGTAGTAGTATTGGTACTTATTGGGAACTCATGCCTGAGTTTCAGTTTCGTGTCATTCTTGATCTTCTTCTCAGATCTCCGATCATAGCAGTCGAGATTTTTCACGTACTTCTTATAAGCGTTGTATGAAAAACCACTAGTGTCAATGAGAATAAGTTCCGTCACTTACAATCTCAAACAACTTTCAAAGTGCTTGTACCCTGCTTTCTTTGTGTCCCGCAAGGAGTCAAATATACAAGTGAAAGTCCCTAGTTTGGTTTTGGCTAATTGATGAAACTTGAGTACTAATCACATGTGCTTGAGTGTTGATAGCAAAAGGTGATTGGTACACTCCTAAGTGATGGCAAGATACATGTTGATCATGATGACTTGGTTCCATACTTGAAGAAGAAGAGGAGATGGAGTGCAATCCTATGGAGCTCAAGGCAAAGGTATAGATAGGATTTGCTTTTGGTGATCAAGACACCATGGAGGGTGTGATCACACTTAGGATCGATAGCCGTACTATAAAGAGAAGAATTTCCAGGGCTATTGATCACTTAAGTACCACTAGATGAGGATTCATTTGCATATGCATTTAGATCTAGTGGTGAGTTAACTTAACGCCTCTAAAATGATTGTGAAAATGCTAACACACATGCACATGGTGATGTACACTTGGTGATGTTAGCACATTTACAAAGGCAGTAGAGTTTGAGCGGTAGAGAGGGGTTTGAGTGCTTTTTGTGGAAGTGAAACGCCTATTTTCCACTACGCCGGAGGCGGAGATTTTCTCTTAGTAATCGTGGATAAAAACAGAGGTGAACGGAGGTCACTGGGGTGACCGGACGTGGTCTCGGCATGATCGGACACGTCCGGTCAATGGCAGCAGCAGTCTGGCGCGGGACGCTGGAGCTTCGCACCGGCGCGTCCGGTCAAGCCCTAGAGAAACTGCGAAGCACGCTAGGTCGATCGGGCACGGTGGCACGTCCGGTCACGATCGACCGGACGCGTCAGGTCATGAGTGGTAGCTTACTGGAATCGACCGGACGCTGGCACTGTGGCGTCCGGTCAGTTTCAGTGGTGCGTCCGGTCACGCCTCTCAGCGCACGAGCCTCTGGCAACCGGATGCTAGGGCGCGTTCGATCAGTTTTGATCGGCGCATCCGGTCACTCTAGCGTGTGAACGAGTACATTTAAGCGACCGTTACGATCGAACGAACGAGACACAAAGCGAGACATGTGGCGTTCATCGGGGAAGGCGCGCAGGCGCGACCGGACGTTGTGACCACGTCTGGTCACAACGACCAGCGTGTCCGGTCAGTGCGCAGGCAGCAACAACTAGTCCCTAACGGCTCTATTCTTTGGGGCTGCTTATAAATATGTGTTTGGCCAGTTTGGGGAGGTCTCTCTTAGACATTTTGACTCTCTAACATCCTATTGAGCTGAGCACATCTCCTCTCACTCATCTCCCTTGCTTGATTGCCTAATCAAAGTGAGATTGAGTGATCTCGAGTGCATTTGTGTGTGAGTTTGCATCTAGTTGGCACTTGGGTGTTCTCTTGTTGTGGGATTCTTGTTTCTGTTGGTGGTTGCCACCACCTAAATGGCTTGGAGCAGCGGAGGAGGTCCGGCATGAGTTGGAGATTGTTCGTGGCCGATTTCGGCGACTTGTGAGGGGCTTTGCACCTTCCCCGGTGAAGAGCCATAAGGTAGCTCAAATATATTGCGCGTGTCATTAAGTTACCTCACTAGCGGTAGGTTTTTGCGGCGCTCTTAGAGAGCTTGGATGTGGATCCCCAATTAGCCGCCGAACCACGTAGTGTTGGTCGACACAACGGGGACTAGCGTGCCGGCAAGCACGTGAACCTCGAGAGAAAATCTTGGTGTCTCTCTTGATATTATGATTGATTGTCTCCCCATGATTGCCTTCACATTGGTATTCTTCATTGGTTCACTTGCCTCTACACGTCGGTATAAAATCATCTTCCTATCGTTCACTTACCGTAACTTTACCTTGTGTTATAGCTTGTTTAGTTGTGTTTGTTCTTGTTGCTAGCACTCTAGGTAGTAGTAGTTGTAGCAACCTAGCTTGTGTGTTCCATAGAGACATTAGATAACTAAAAATTTGCACCTAGGAGGCTTGCTTAACACTTAAAGCTGGAGCAAACCACCTTTATCGCCATTTGTGTTACTAATCCTTGCTCTAGTGGTTTGTAGAGTTTTTTATTTTAGGCTATTCACCCCCCTCTAGCCATTTTGGACCTTTCAATAGGCTTTTCCATCCTAAGGATAGATTATAAATGCAATCCAATGGCCCATGATGCCCTGCCTACACCATTCACACAATACAAATTTGAAATGTTCTAATATGAGAAGTCATGATCTCAGTTGCTATATATATGTTCCAAGTATCTTTTGGACCTACCCGGACTGGTGGGCGGCCATGACACACCCATTACCCTAGATCTTCTTCATGGCCTCATAGATGTACATTCTCGTCTGATACTTATATTCGATTACCAGATCTTCATTGTATTTCTTTCTCTCATCCGGGTTCAAATTCACCAACTTTTCATGAGTGTCTGGTATATCGTAACCCATGATGGTTCTCTCTATAAGAAGCATCGGAGAGAGATAGAGAATATCCTTGCCCAATTCCTTGCTTACATAGGCCTGCATCCTACAAGGAAAATTCATCATGGCATTATTAGTTTGTCCCTAGAGTACCTACAGCGATGCAGAAGTGTCAAAGTCATAATTAACTTACAGGGCAAATATGGTGACTTGGACAACATCAAGGTCCTTTCGCCGCAGTAGTCTATGCATGTCGTGCAAATCTACGATGACTTCACCATCCGTGGGCACATGGAAGTACTCCGCCGAAATGTTGATGATGAAGTTTTCCAGGCCCACTTTCGTTGCTTCCATGTACCACAGTGGAACCTCCTTATCTCTCACTTCTCTTCAAGGAGGTCACCCAAGGTCAACATGAGCTTTCCATGCTCGTAGTTTTTTGGGCAATCATCTGACCGGGGCCAAAACAACGGTGGTGTTTTCGGCCTGCAACACCAGGGCTTGGGATGTTAGGGTTTAGGGTTTTGGCCTGCAACCCTAAACCCTAAACCCATACCTTTCAAACATAGTAGAGTACGGGTGCTCGTCGGCTATTTGATGGGCCACCCAACTCGACTTGGTGTGGTTCGGTGGTATGGCCTCCTCTTCATCTGCAGGCTTCCTCAGCGGTGGAGGACCTTGGTTTGAGCCCTGGTTCGAACCACTTGCAGGCGGTGGTGTCACATCGCCTGATGTTGCCCCTGTGCCTCCTTGTGGATTGCTATTGCCGGGAGGTAGACTGCCTAGAGGACTGGTGCCTGAGCTGCTAGCATTATCGTTGTCATTGCCGCTGTCGTCGTCGTCACCTGGGTCACCCAGGTGAAAGTCTAAGTTTGGTTTTGGTAGTTAATGACACCAAGTTGCTAATGACATTGTGTCAAGTGAATTGAGTTAGGCATAGCAACACATGTGATGAAGGAGCAAGGAGCATGATGGTGATGGCCATAAGATTGCAAGTGCATGAAGATAAAGATGATGGTGAACATGCACATAGGTGATGGACAAGGAATGAGATGATCAAGGCAAAGGTATAATCATAGGATTCTCTTTTGCTGGTCTCAAGATGAGTAGAGAAGTGATTGACCAGGTCTAGGATTGATAGCCGACTATTAAGAGGGGCAATCATGGTCATCTCATGAATCAAGTGCTACTAGGTCCATATTCTTAAGCATATGCATTTAGGATCTAGTGAGATGCTAACTCCTTGAAAAATATTTGAGAAAATGCTAACACACGAGCACAAGATGGTGAATACTTGGTGGTGTTAGCACATTTATGAAGGAGGTGGAGTTTGATGGTGAACGCCTATTTTCCACTGCGCCGAAGGCAAAGAAACGGAGGTGAAAGGAAGTCACTAGGGTGACCGGACACGGCTAGTGTGTCTAGTCACTTCAACCTGCAGGCACGCGGGATGGAGTGCGAGGGTTTGTGACTGCAACGTTCGATCACTCACGGGACTGGCGCTTCTGGTCACGCACCTAGGAGAGTAGCGCGAGGAAAGGTTTGATCGGACGCGGTGGCGTGTCTGGTCATTCACGATCGGACGTGTCCGGTCGACAAAATCGCTCTCTGGACCCTTACTGGACTCAAACCGGACGTCGGGTGTAACGCGTCCGGTCAACTCTAGCGTCGCGTCCGGTCATGCTGTGACTAAGAAGGTAACATTTCGTGACCGTTGGAGATCGAATGAACGAAATTTAAAATGGGACATGTGGCGAGCATTGGCGAAGTCGCGCAGGTGCGACCGAACACTGTGGCCACGTCCGGTCAATCTGACATGCGCATCCAGTCAGCGCGCAGAGCAGTTTCTTTGTTCCTAACGGCTATATTCTTTGGAGTGGCTTATAAATATGTGTTTGGCTAGTTTGGGGAACTCTCTCTTGGACATTTGGACTCCCTAACATACTCTTGAGCTCAGCACATCCCCTTCCACTCATCTCCTTGCTCGATTGTGCATCCTAGTGATATTGAGTGAGATTCAAGTGCATCACTTTGAGAGTTGCATCTAGTGGCCCTTGATCCATTGAGTTGGCTGCGGATTACTTGTTACTCTTGGGTGTTTCCTGACATCCTAGATGGCTTGGAGCAGCGGTGGTGTTGAGCTCGTGATTGGAGATTGTTTCAAGCCTCGCCAAATGATTGTGAGGGGTTCTTGAGCTTTCCCCGTGGGAGTTCATGAATTGGCTACTCTAGTGGAGCTCGTGGCTTGGCGGATCCCCATCTTGTGAGTGGATGTGTGGCACCCACTGAGGGTTTGACTGTTGATAGTCAATTAGCTCGTGATCCATCAAGTGGGTGCATCGCCACAACGAGGACTAGCTTACCGGGAAGCAAGTGAACCTCGGTAAAAATTCTTGTGTCATCTCTTTGCCGAGGATTTCATCTTGTGTATGTGATTGCGTTGATTGATTGGTTCATTGGACATATCTCTACTCATCAACGTCGGTATAACAATCCTAGCTCACTCCTTTGCTTACTTATCTACCTTGCTAGTTGTGTAGCTTGTTATTCTTTGTCTCTAGCTTGTGTAGTTTTATTCTTGTTTAAGAGTAGAGTTAGTTGTTTGTGTGGTCAGTGTTTAGCCTTGAACTAGACTTGTGTAGGTGGCTTGCATAGCTTAGTGAGCTAATGCTAGAATTTCTACGCCATTTGTTTTACTAACTCACTTGTCTAGTGAAACTTATAGATTTTTAAATAGGCTATTCATCCCCCCTCTACACATTTAGGACCTTACACCAATGGAGGACGATGGGTGTGAGGGCTGTGACACTGACGTCGGCATGTCCAAGACAATGTCGCTCTTGTTCCATAGCACGCGCATGCCGAAAGTAGCGCCGATGAACCTGTACCCCTCTTTTGTGGGAATGTCGATTTCATCCTCGTCGAAATCTTTGTTGGTCCACGTCACGTTGACCCAGGTATAGTTGGGTAGGATCGGCTTGTCGTCGTACATGGCACCGCTATCGGGCGGCAGTGCCACTCCTGTGGCCACATCCTTCTTGCTCTGCGCCGCCCTACCGAAGGGCACCTGGAGCATGCAGCTTGTTGGTTCAATGATGTTGTCGACCGGGTACCTAGGGAGTTGTCCGGTCCCCGACACCATCTGCCCTTATATGGTGGCTTGACCCTGTGGCAGCAGCACGCCAGCCTGGCGAAACATCTACGTCCTCAGCTCCACCATCTTGGGGTCGGTGCTCGTGAAAGCGTCTTGTATCTTCCCCACGATCATGTCCTTGACTGCCTTATCGCAGCCTTTCTAGACGAGCCCTTCCTTGTACCTCTGCCTCCTGTGGTAAGAGTTGGCGTCGGATTGCTAGGCCTCCACGTCCTTCTAGCTCTGCCTCGAGGAAACCCCACAGATGTGGCCGCGATGCTCTGGGTTTCCCAGTGCCTCGGTTAGTACGTCCCTCTCTCAGCAAGGTTTGAATGACCCACTCTTCTCAGCCGCAGAGACCTCCAAGATCCTCTTCTCCACCTCCTCGACCTTTGGCTCATTGTACTTGGTCCTGCCCTCCTTCAACTTTTTTGGCTTGTGGGCATAGATGTAGTTACGTGAGCTCTCATCGATGCCCTATAATGGATTCGGCTGCCCGGCCTCAGCTGCCTCCCTTTCTTCCTACCGCCACTTCTCTGTCTTAGCGACTATACAGTCACTAACATCAATTATAAACTGTCAACATAACCTGCATATATATTTAATTTCATCACCAAACATAGGTATAGGGGTTTAAACTAATGAATTCCATGAGCTTTGATGAATATTTATATGCAGGAGGATTTATCTAAAAAACAGCCCCGGGACCACTGTCATACACTCCAAACAAGCAAACCGACGGCAACAAGTGATTCAACTCACGAAAACTACGAAAGACAACTCTAGAAGGTTCCAAAAGACACCATGCCGATGCATGGGCCAATTGGGCACCATAGTGGGCCGGCTGACCCACTAGGGAGGCTGCCCGGCCCAGTGGGGGCCCACTCACCCTCCGCCACCTTGTACTCCTTCCTACGATCTACACCGTTGATTCTAAAGCGGTTTTAGATCGGTTTATCCAACGGTGGTCGAGGGAGGTGATGCGGATCGATGACGTGGCAATTCCTTGCCCTCTATTCTATCTCCCCTATATATACTAGCCCCTAGCCCCGTCCCTGGAGCTATCCCTAAAACCCAAATTTATATTCATCTCTTCGGATCAAGACACAACACCAGAAGAATTAGGGTTGGACTCTCCAATGTAGTAGATTAGTTCTAGTTGAGAGTTAGGGAGAGTTGAGCCTTGCTCAGGTTCTAGATAAATCTTCGAATGTCTGGTATATCTTTGTATCTTACCTTTGCAAGATTTATGCTTTTATATATTTATCTTCTCTATTTACGTTTATGCCTTACATGTGTATGCTTAGTATAGTATTATACCTTGGCATGGGATCTCCGCTCGCATCAAGTGCTCTAGTTATAGTACATAATTAGAGTAGTAATCGATAGAATAGACAAGGTGTCTAGACTATAGGTTACCTAAGATTGCACCCAACCCCACAGATAGTTGTGGTAGCCCCTGGTGGTGACTGCCCTGACGGCTGACGTAGTCCACCACGCTGGGTTAGTGTTTGTAGGACGATAGTCAGAGCTTCCTAATCCCTTTCTCATCCCTTTCTATGACTAGTGTTCCGATGTCCCAAAGTGTTATTGTGTGATCGATATATTTACCCATGCTTTAGTTATACTCTCTAGTCTAAACTAGAACAGAACCAAAGTAATAGAGAAGTATGTAGGAACCCTGAACTCAACCATTGTCCTCTCAATTTTGCTAGACTACTCATTTATATACTATGGAATTCTCCTATGTGTGTGTTATTATTCATAACTCTTATCATTACCAACACTTACCCCTACTTCAGTTTAAGTTAGTTGATACGTGATGGTGAACTATCAGTTTCTTTAACCATTGTTTCCCTGTGGATAAATATGATACTCTGGAATACTCCTAGGTAAAGCTATAATGGTATCCGTGTGCTTGCAGAACTTTCTATGTGTGTTATAAAATACCAATAGCGGCGTTGACTCGTCGATGCCCTCATATCGAACACCACTGTTCTGTGTCACACTCTTCTTGTCCTTCTCCTTTGTGTGGAACTTGTATCCATTGATGTCTTACCCTTGCCACGTGGTGATTTGGGTGGATGGGTCGGACGCAAGCCTCGCTTCATCGGACGCTCCACGGGGTATGTCCTACAACTCTTTGATCCACGTCGTGAAACTGATCTTGTGCTATTTCTGGACCCATGCCCCTGTGCGTTGTCCATCAAGAGCGGTGCGGATCTCCTCCAGGTGCTTGTCAACATATGATTCCATAACCACTAGCTGATTGAGGACGTTGTGATGAGCTTCTTGCACCATTTTGTACTGTACATTGGTGCATACTTTCCTCCCCATGCAACCCATTCCCGAGGTTCTACCTTCATGCAGAGGGACGGGCAGGCCAATCACCCTTCCATCCCAAATGTACCTAGTGCAACAGTTAATGGCCTCCTCTGTTGTGTATGTACGTCTCGATCATAGAGCCCCTCGGGTAGGCACAGTTAAGGACGTATCTGTTGAGGGTCGACATGAACCGTTCATATGTCCACATCTGGTGTAGGTACATGGGGACCAGATCCTGTATCTGATCAACCATGTGCATCATGAGGTGTGGCATAATATCAAAAAAAGATGGCGGGAAGCACATCTCGAGCTAGCAAAGAGTCTCCATGATGAACTATTTCAGGACAGGTAGCTCAGCTTCATCGATAACCTTCTGTGTGATGTAGTTGAATAAGTAGGACATGTGTGTGATGACCATCTTTATGTACTCTGGACCGATAGCCCTGATCACAATTGGAAGGAACACCGTGAGCATGACGTGGCAGTCATGTGCATTGAAGCTGGTTAGTGTGAGGTCCTTCATCGAGACCAGACTCTTGATGTTAGAAGAGAAACCGGTCGGCACCTTGACACCCCTAAGCCACTGGCACACGACCCTCTTCTCATCTCTTGTCAGGTTGTAGCTCGCACCCGGAAGGTTGACTTTCTCGCTTTGCGTCGCCAGTCTTGGGTGAATTTTGGTCCTGATGTCCTGGTTGACAAGATCCATCCATGACTTCAAACCATCCTTCGTCTTAGTCTTGATGTCTAGCAGTATGTCAATGGTGCTTTCGAAGACATTCTTCTCGAGGTGCATGCAGTTGATGGCATGGGATGTATCCAGCTCCTTCTAGTATGATAGGTACTTGAAGAAACACGATTGGTTCTTGAAAGGAATGGGCACAACAGGTGGCTCCTCCATCTTATCATGCTTCCTCTTCTTCCTTGTCATGGTCCCATCTTCCTCTTTCTTCTTCTTCCCAAACTAAACGTCTATGCCCCTCACCATTTCAAGCACCTTTTGCCTATAACCCGTCCTTTTTGGCTCATCAAGTTGAGGCTCCTCCTAGTTGTCGAAGTACTTATTCATCATAGCTACCCAGTACCTATGCTTTTTGATGAGGAATCGCCTATGCCTCATGTACACCATCTTCTTGGATGCACTAAGGTAAGTTTAGTAGGTACCATCAATGCAAACTATGCAACCTGACTTACCTTTGATCTACCCCGACAATGAAAAAAGACCAGGGCAATTGGTGATGGTGATAAAGATGATGGCTTTTAGAGTGAACTCCTTCTTTAGGAATGCATCCATCATCTTGATCCCATCTTCCCATAATATCTTCATATCCTCCATGAGTGGCTCTACGAACACATCTATATCATTTCATGGCTGCCTAGTTCCAGAGATAATCATGGTTAGTAAAAGATACATACGCTTCTGACATATCCAGGGAGGTAGGTTGTAGATGGTGAGGATGACCGGCCAAGTGCTGTGCGAGCTGCTGAGGTCACCGAATGGATTCAGCCCATCGGTATTCAGCGCGAACCTTATGTTCCTCGCCACATCACCAAACAACAGGAACTTGGTGTTGAAGTGCTTCCACTGCTTGCCATCGAAAGGGTGCCACAGCTTGCCATCGTCCTTCGTGCGCTGATCAGATGCATGTCAGGACATCAGCTTGGCATCCTCGGGGTTCTCGAATATAGCACGTAGGTGATCGATCACAGGTAGGTACCACATCAATAGGGCTAGACTTTTCCTCTGCGTGTAACCCTCTTCTTCCTCGTCCTCAGGAGACAGGATCTGCTTCTTCACGGTACTCTTCTTGGCCGTCTTCTTCTTCTTTGGCCCTCTCTCGTCGTCCACATCCACACGACAACTAGTATTCCTCTTGTACCAACTCGCGCCATAGCGCGGACAGCTCTGGAAGTTCTCATACTTGCCCTGATATAAGATACAGTGGTTAGGGCAGGCGTGGAACTTTTTAAACTTCATCACCACTGGTCGGATCAGCTTCTTCACCCGATAGGTATTGGCGAGCACCTTGTTACCCTCTGGGTATGTGTCAGCAAGGATACATAACAGGTCGTTGAAGCTAGTATCGGACCAGCCATGGCGGGCCTTCAACATTAGCATCTGGAGGTTAAAATGCAACGCTGTCCAGTGCTTCGGACAGTCCTTATAGAGGAGATCAATCGCCGCCTGCTTCATCTCTCTAACATTCTCCAGCCAACTCGGGCTACCAAACAGAACGTTGTCATGGTCAAGACGGTTAGCGATTGACTCAAAAAGGTCTGCCATCTCGGGATCCCCCATAGGCTCACCGCCATCCCCATCATGGCTGCCCCCACCGCCATCGTCATCAATCGTGTCTTGGAGCAGATCATCCATTGTGATGTAATCATGATTTGCCTTATTATCGTCGCTAGTAGCAGCATTGCAATGCCCGCTGGCCACTATTAATGAGGTTTGTTGTTCTGCATTCACTGTTGTCGTCGTCGTTGTCGATGACTTTCCTCTAGATGCACCGGCACTCAGATCCTCTGCTTCCCTATGAAACTTCCAGATGGTGTAATCCTTGATGAAACCATACCAGACCAAGTGATATTTCACCACATTATCTTCGTGTAGTAGAAGGTTCTTGCAGCTCTTACACGGACAGACGGTGTGTTCCCGCTTTAGACCCAGATGATGCCTTTTCACAGCAGCAATAAACTGTCACAGGTTCTAGGTACGAAGGATGCAGCCTCGATGTCTTGTACATCCATTCCCTATCCATGACCGTGAAACCTTGCACACACAAACAGCAAAAATGGCGCATATAAGCAAAGCAGTATGGAAAAAAGCAGACGGGTAGCTCTAGATTTGATTTTCTCTCTCCTCCATATGGATATAGATCCAGAGAAAAGCAACCAAATCATGGAAAAGAGAGAGGATTGAGGGTCTGAGAGCGAGAATCAACCTCTTGTGATGCCCCCTTTAACAAATCCAAGGGCAAAACCTCTGCCCGTAGAAAATGGCCACTTTTAGGGTTTTGAGGTCAAAACCCTAAAAAATGGAGGAGGAGCCACGGGGAAGAAGGGTGGACGCGGCTGCATTTATAGCCCAGACTTAACCGAGACGGTCATTGTAACGAAACTGCCACGATTAATCCCCAGTTAACTGAGACGGTTGCTTTGCAGCAAACGCCTCAGTTAATGACGACTAACCGAGGGGGTTGCGTTAGGATAACCACCTTGGTTATTGTATTAACCAATGCGGTTGCGTTAGGATAACCGCCTCGGTTAATATGTATTAACTAAGGTGGTTTCTTTACAACGCCCGCCTCGGTTAAGGATGGCGGTTGTCGGCCTGGCTGCCCGGCCACGAATAACCGAGGCAGGCAACCAGGCCGCCTGCCTTGGAGCCCAAATGCCAAACGCTATCCAAAAGATTTTGTGTAGTAGTGTGTTTCAAGTGTTTCATATGTTTCAAAGGTATGTTGCAAGTGTTTTGTATCAGTGTTGCAAAAGTAGATCGAGATGTTGCACATGTTGCAATGTCTATACACGTATGTTGCAAGTGTCTATTCAACATGTTTCATCTGTTTCAGATGCATATTGCAAATGTTTCATCTGAATGTTGCAAAAACAGATCACGATGTTGCATATACATGCATGTGGCAAGCATATGTTTCAAGTGTTTCGGGTGTTTCATATGTAGGTTGCAAGTGTTTCATTTGGATGTTGCATATGTTTTGTAGTGTCTACACACGTGTTTTCCTAGTGTTTCAGACGTATATTACAAGTGGTTCAGCTGTTTTCGTACGTAAGTTACAAGTGTTTCATCTGGATGTTGCAAAAGTAGATCTGGTGTTGCACATGTTGCAATAGGACCCACCTGTCGCAGCCGCCTGTTGTAGCTGTTGGGCGCCGCCATGGTCACCGTGCAGGCGCCTGATGCTGATAGATGCATCCGCAGCTCACGTCCACCAGCGGGGCAGGTGACTAGGACTCACGTGGGTGCATGCATGTGGTCCTGAAGCGGAGCGGGCGTGGGCAGGTCCCCAAGTGCATTCACACAGGAAAGGAGTGAGGTAGGAAACGGAGCGGCGTGGGGCGATCCCTCCTGTGCGAGGGAATCCCACGTACATGTGGGCGTCCGGACGCGGGTGTCGGTCCAGATGTCCAGGTGCTAGTGTATCCAATTGTGAAAAGAAGTTTCTAACATTATTATCTGGATGATATGGCAGTATGAAACTCGGTAAGAAGTTTCTAACACCCAGGCTCCTCCGTGAATACGCAATGCAATACAATGAAGTTGTTATGCTATTTGTCGGTGTTCGGACCCGAGGGGGTCCTAAACCAACGAGTAAAATGCTGCGTGTCCCTTTCCTGGATGGTGATGCAAGGAGAACACACGGGGGTTTATCCTGGTTCGGGCAAAAGAAGGCCCTACGTCCAGCGGGGGAGGAGAGGTTTGTATTTCCTTGCACCGAGCTGCTTGTGTAGGGGTTACAAGCTTGCGAGAGAGGGCGTCGAGCCCAAGTCTCAAAGGAGAAAAAGAAAGAGTACAAGATGATTGCTTGAGATGTTGATCGCTATCTTGTGTATGACTGGTCGTCCGTTGTCTTCTCCAGAGCCCTGGCCTACCCTTTTATAGGACGAGAGGAGGCCAGGACGACGGGAGCCTTGAGATGATGTTTTGTCGATCTCTGTTGAGGTGACTGTAGCGACGTGCCTTAGAAATGGGAGGCCATCCTTTGGGACGTGATGTCGTAGAGGACGAGGTGTCGAAATGACCCGGAGCGTTGTGCCATACCGTCCTTCCTTCCCTGTTACGCTATGTTGGGGGTCGAGGCTGGGTCGAGGCCGGGTCGAGGCCGATCGGATAAGTCCGAATCCCTGGAATCGTGGCGTACGGACTTTGTCGTATCTTCCCTCGAGGGTAACTAGTGATGTACAGTGTGAGGTAAGGTGGGTACAGTGACGTTTTTCACCTCCCATCACGGGATGGGCGGTTAAACAGTGAGGACTGACACTGGTATTGTTCCCACGTCGACCACGCGTGCAGCCATGTCGGTAGGTGGTAGTAGGTAATTGCATTAAATGCTAAGGCTTTTGTCCGGAGGTAGGTAAAGAGAGGGGGTCGAGCGCCCCGACCCAGGCTCACGCGAGTCGGAGTTCAGTCGAGGTGCCTTGTCGTGCGGGACGCGGTCGAGGCATCCCGTCGAGGGGGCCTCGTACGAGTCGGAAATGGGACGCGGTCGAGGCATCCCGTCGAGGGGGCCTCGTACGAGTCGGAAATGGGACGCGGTCGAGGCATCCCGTCGAGCCGGTCTCGTACAGGGCGGACCTGTCGTGCATTTTGAAATGGGTGGTGTTTTGTCATGGCTTAGTCGTTTTAGTTTTTATTATCGTCGAATGTGGGTACCCCTATGCTATTGGTACCGACAGTAGCCCCCGAGCCTTTAGGTGAGTGTATGTTCACTCTCCTAAAGGTTTTTTGCCAATGAACTGGAGTCATAGCGCCGTTTGCTTTCCCAGCGGGGGCGTCTGAGCGCTTTTAGGACTTCTTCCGGTGGGGGCGCGCGAGCGCACCCACTGGGTGTAGCCCCCGAGGCCTCGGTGGAGTATTGAGAGAGTCTCCTCCGAGGTCTTTAATCGTGGTTCACCAGGGTGTAGTTGATGCGGCCGAGCTCCCGAGCCTCGCGCGCACGAGGTCGATCGGAGTCCCTGTCGTCTTTCGTTATCCGGCCCTCACGCTCATCCTTCGGAGAGGAGGAGGAGGGGTGGGGAACGTCGTACTACCCCGTTCGGGCGAGTCCGGCGATCTCCGGTGAGCTACTAGCGGGGAGATTCGAGTGAGAGTCTGTGCTCCAGTCGTTAGGAGTCGACTTGGGGCCCGGGGGCACTCTTCAAAGATGCCAAGGAGTGGTCGTGCGGATGTTGGTTCCCTGCGACAGGATCCGAGGGCTCGATGCCTCCCCCGAGGGGATTCCTGCTTCGACCTCGTCCTTTGGCCTCGAATACGTCTTGGGATGCCTCGAGAGCGTGGCTCGAGCCCTGGCCATGTACGGGCGCATCCCTGGTCGTCCCTTGCTCTGTTGCTCGAGGGCAGCTGTCGAACCCAGGTCGAGGGCCAGCTTCCGTTCCCTCGAGACTTAAAATGGGCCCGGAGCCCGTTATGGGAATCTAGGAATATCCGTCCGTGGATCTCGCCCCGCCCGTTAGCCTGACGCGCCTTTTTAGGGCGAGATCGGCGCGGTAGTGGGCGGCGTGGCGTTCAGTTACTGCGTGGGGGACGGCCACGTGCCTTGCTCCTGTAAGGCGTGGGGGACGGTTAGGTGAGCGCATTTATTGCGGGAAACTGTTCCTACCTTTTCGCGCGACCGTTGGACTTCCTCCTGGCCTATAAAGGCGAGACCCAGGGGTCCGTGCTCTCCTTCGGTTCCTTGCGCTCCTGCCATCCCCTAGCCTTAGGAAACCCTAGCCCTCTTGCGCCTTCCGCCCACACTGCTTCTGCCGCCGCCGCCGTCCCCTCCGCTCATTTCCTTCCCGACAGCGCCGATGGCCGGAAAGAGCCAAATCCTCCCCGCCGAAGACTGGGCCTCTTCCTCGGTGACGGAGAGGAAGCTGGAGGAGCTGGTTGAAGATGGGTTGCTGCGGCCGAGGACGAACCGGTCGCGGCCGGAGTGGATAGCGCCGCCGCCGGCCCACCGGGAGCCGGTGCCCCCGGAGGGCTACGTGGTGAGTTTCGTATGCTTCCACGAGCGGGGTTTCGGCGTCCCTTCGTCGGTCTTTATGCGGGCGCTTCTCCACTACTACCGGGTGGAGCTCCACCACCTCACCCCCAACGCCATCGCGCAGGCTGCCATCTTCGCGGCGGTCTGCGAGGGGTATCTCGGGGTGGAGCCGCAGTGGAACCTGTGGCTTCACCTCTTCAAGGGCGAGCTCTTCGCGCGGAGTGCGGGGGGGAAGGGCGTCCTCTACGCAGCGTGGGTAGGGAGCTGCGTCCTGCAGTTGAGGTCGAGCCGGGCGGACCAGTACATCCCGGCTCGCCTCATCTCCTCGAACAGCGGGTGGCACGAGGGCTGGTTCTACCTCCGCAACGACGACAACCAGCTGCCGAGGTACACCGGCCACGTGCTGACCGCCCGGGAGGACCGCTGGGTGTATGGTGTGCCGGACGTCGAGAAGCCGCGTCTGGACCCGTTGTTGGCGGCGCTGCAGCAGCTGCGCGCTCGAGGCCTGACGGCGGCAGCGGTAGCGACGGCGTTCCATCGCCGCCGGGTGATGCCGCTGTGCCGGCGTCGCCTGCGCCTCGACCAGATGACTCCGGAGGCGTCTCTGGAGGGGAGCCGGATGTCGCATGAGGCCCTCACCCTCGAGGAGGGGCTTCGTCGAGCCCGCCGGATGGTGGGGACCTTCAAGGCGGAGGAAGCCGACCGGCTCCCCATGAGGCCCACTGAGGGGTTCGAGCCCGTGGTAAGTTCCTTGGGTCGGTACGCTTGTTTTTTGGTTCTGTTCGTTTCTCGGACCCCCCTAACCCGGTCGACGCCAATGTGCAGGACCTGTCGGCGTTGCGGGAGACGCGACCGCCGGTTCCGGAGGACCAGCCTGCCCGGGACGCTCGACGGCAGCATGCCTCGAAGCAGAAGGCGGTCAAGGAGTCGACCAAGAAGCGGGCGGCCCGGAAGGCCAGGGAGGGGGAGGCGCGGAAGAAACTCCGGCGCCAACAGGCCCTCGACGGGCTCCCTTTGGAGCCGTCGCCCTCCGAGACCATGTCGGGGGAGGACGACGACAGCAGCGGCGAGGATGATGATGCCTTGTCGCGGTACGAGGCCGCGACCGGGCTGGGGAGCCTCCCCGACATCCGCCCCCTGCTGGAGCCCATCGCGGGGTCATCCTCCTCGGTCATCGTGGTCGAGGAGGTCAAGGAGGACGACGAGGAAGAGGAGAAGAAGAGGAAGAAGAAGGAAGAAGAGAAGAAAGAGGCGGGCCCTCGGCAGGAGGGGCCGCCTTGCCCCGGACCCAGCAAGCGGGGTCGACAGGGGCGCCTGCCCCAGCCCAGGCCCTGCAAGCTCAGGCGGGGACGGGGGCGGTGGCGCCGACATCGTCGGCGGCGGCGCCACCGTCGGGCGTGAAGACCCGAGGCCAGCTGGCCTCGGAGGCACAGAAGGCGCGCAGTGGCGCGCCGGCGAGAGCCCCACGGAGCGCTCGGTCCGCGGGTGGGGCTGCCGCGAGGCCACCGCCTGCCGCCTCGAGCGGCTCGGACCGTGGGGGGTCGAGGCCCCTGGTGCCGATCTCCGGGTGAGTTTTCGAGCTTAAGGGGACTTGTCTTCTTTTTCGAATTCGTCGACCGACCTTATCTTTTATTTTTCAGGCTGAAGCGGAAGGCGGAGACCATGGGGCCCACCCCCGTGAAGTCCCTCCGAGCCAGCGCCGCCGTCCTTAACCGGTCGGCGGAACAGGATGCGGCCTGGGTCCGCGAGGTCGAGGCCGCGAAGGAGCGCCGTCGGCGGCAGGAGGCCGCGGGCGCTTCGACGGTCGCTGGCCCCGACCCTGCCACGGCGGGGTCAGAACCGGCGAGGGTGGTGGCGCCCGGCCCGGTCGAGGCGGAGCCCAAGTCGCTGCCCTCGGCTGAGGCCACCACGGAAGCGGCCGCGGAGGGAGCGGCCGCCGATGCGACCGTGGAGGGGGCCGCACCGGCAGCGGGACAGGAGGTGGCATCGGCAAGGGGGCCGCAGCCTCAGCAAGACCCGCCGGTGCAGACGGTGGGCGCGGCGGTGGGCGAGGCTGCCGAGCCCTCTACCGGAGCCCCGGAGGCAGTGGCGCCGGAGGTTGAGGTACCGGTTGCGGGGGCACCGGCGGTCGGAGCGCCGGTTTCCGAGCCGCCGTCGGGCGAGGTACCGGCCCCAGAGGCGTCGACGGCGGCGGTGCCAGCTCCGGAGGCGCTGGTTGCCGAGGGGCCGGTCACCGCCGAGGGGCGGGCGCCCGTGGTTATTACCCTCGACGACGCCCCCCTAGACAGGGGAAAACAAATAATGGGGGCCGAGGAGGGCGAGACCACGAGCCGGGCCGACGCCTCGACCTCCGCCGGAGTTGCGGGAGCTGCGGGCGAGGGCAACGAGGCTGGCCCTTCGACCGGGCCGGGAGGTGCCCGGCCGTGTCGTCATCGTCGTGGCCTGACTTCGCCACGCTGGCGATAGCGCGGGCCGAGGAGGAGATCCCGAGGTGGGGAGGGCCGCCCCTTCAGTTTAGGGACGCCGCGAACCACGACGCCGAGCCCATCCTCACTCTGAATGACAGAGATGAGGTGCATCGCTAGCAGTACCTGGAGGGCGTCCGTCAACATCTCGTTCGGCTGCTCGGCGTGGCGTCCGACGCCGTTTCGCGGGGCATGCGGGATGCCACCGAGGTACGATTAATCTGTCAGCTTATTTCGTTGCTCTTATTGTCTTTTTTCTTTGGATTCATTATGTTTTTCGGTTTTCCTTGAGTTAGGAACTGAAGGAGACCTCCTGCCGTAAGTCGCTCTTCATCCGAGGTGAGAGCGGTGTGTTGGCGTCGCTGTCCCGGCAACGGGCCCTGGTCGAGGAGACCCAGAAGAGGCTCGCCGATCGGTCCGCTGAGATGGCGGAACTGCTCACCGCCTACTCGACGGTGAAGGAAGAAGCGATCTAGGCATGGGCGGCTGAAGCCTCGATGCGCACCGAGGCGGACAAGGCCCGGGAAGAGGCTGCCCAGGCCCGCCGGGACCTCGAGCCCCTGTCGGCGCGGGTCAAGGAGCTCGAGGAGGACGTCTCCCAGGTTGGCCATCAGCGGGACGCCCTCAACGTCCAGATCGGGCAGGTGACGGCCCAGGTTGGCGCGCTGAAGGGTGAGGTCTCGGTGCTGAACGGGGCCGTCCAGGAGAAGGACGCGGCGCTCCAAACCGCCCGCCAGGAGATCGAGGCACTGAAGGCGGCCGTTCGTGAGAAGGACAGTGCCCTCCTGGGGCTCGAGCGGACGTGCGGGGGGCTCCGCGACGAGGTCGTGGGTTTGAAGACCCACGTTGGGGGTAAGTAGCTTGTTACGGCCATATAGTTGAGGCATCGCGTTAGGTGCTAATCTGCCTTGTCGTGTTTTAGAGTTGGAGCGCGAGAATCGGGAGGCCCATGCGACCGCCAACTCCCTGCAGAGCCTCCTCGAAGCCGAGACCCGGAGGACCCAGCTGCTCGAGGGCGCGATCACCTCGGTGTGCGACGGTCTGGGGGTCGAGCCCGACGTCGACACTGGAGAAGACGTTCCGGGGAACTCCTTCGTCCGTCGGGTGGCGGCGCTAGGTCACTTCGCCCGGGAGAAGATACGGGACAGCCTCCACCACGGCGTGAAGAGGGCGCTGGCCGTCGTCCGCTCGAGTTTTGTGTTCGACTTGGAGCTCGTCGCCGACGGCTTCATCACAGACCCGGAGCGGACGGACAAGGAGAACGAAGACGCCTGCTTGGATCTGATCGAAGCCGCGGAGGGGCCTCGGAGCTGTCTGGCCTCGCTCTTTGAGCCTGAGGTGGTGCCGCCTGCTGACGACGAAGGCCTGTGAGCCAAATCTGGGCACGGAGGCCCGTGTAATAAGTTAGTTACTTTGAATTTTGGTCGTGGTGGCCGTAGGGGCCTTAAGAACTCGAGACATAGACCAGTTCGTGGTTAATTTGGTTTTATGCGAGCTTTTCTTCCCTTAATCGCTTGGATCGTGCTCCCGTACGATTTACTTGGCACGCAGCTGCGTCCTTTGGCGTAGGGGAGTGAGTGGAGGTACCGTAGCCTCGGAGGCGTAAGTGATCTCGCGGCTCGACTGCCCTTAAGCTTTAGGATGCTGTTGCGGCTTTCGCAGATCGTGTGAGAACTTGGTCTAAGCGGCAGGGGTGTGTTCTCTTCCAAAGTTAGGAACCGTTGTTTAGACCTTTCTAGCGTGAAGTTGCACCTCTGGGGGGCGTAAGGGGTGAGGGGAGGCACCATAGCCCCGGAGGCGTAGGTGATACTCCTGGCCCGAGGGTCCTTTTGATCCTTAGAGTGTTCTTACAGCACCGTTGATCTAAGGAGCGGTTCTTGAAATTTAAAGAAGAGCGTAAATTTTTTTGGGGACTGAGGGGTTCTCCCCTGTGTAGCCCCCGAGGGAGGGTCGATTCTAGTAGTACAGAGTCGATCCTCCCTCATCGTGAGACGAAAATTTTAACACTGCTGTATTCTTTATTGACGAAAAAGAAATTACAGAGCCTCGAGGCTTTCTAAGGAAAAAAGCGACGTAGCTATTCAATGTTCCAAGCGTTGGTGAAGATTTCGCCCTTCTCGTTGGATAGCTTGTAGGTGCCCGGCTTTAGTACTTCTGCGATGATGTACGGTCCTTCCCATGGTGGCGTGAGCTTGTGGCGCCCCTTGGTGTTCTGGTTCCGACGTAGCACCAAATCACCGACGTTGAGGTCGCGCTTGCGTACGTGTCTGTCGTGGTAGCGTCGGAGACCCTGCTGGTACCTGGCAGAATGCAACAAAGCCACATCTCGGGCTTCCTCGAGCTGGTCGAGGGCGTCCTCTCTTGCGGCGTCGTTATTTCTTTCGTTGTAGGCCTTTAACCTTGGGGATCCGTATTCTATATCAGTTGGGAGCATAGCCTCGGACCCGTAGACTAAGAAGAACGGAGTGAACCCCGTGGCTCGACTCGGCGTTGTTCTTAGGCTCCACAGAACCGAGGGTAGCTCAGCAGCCCATCTTTTGCCATGCTTGTTTAGCTTGTCGAAAATTCTGGGTTTCAGGCCTTGTAGGAGCATGCCATTGGCACGTTCTACTTGACCGTTTGTTTTTGGATGAGCTACGGCCGACCAGAGCACGCGAATGTGATGGTGGTCGCAGAAATCCAGAAACTTTTTACCAGTGAACTGGGTGCCGTTGTCAGTGATAATGCAGTTCGGAACTCCAAAACGATGGACAATGTCGGTGAAGAAAAGCACAGCTTGTTCGGACCTAATACTGGTGATGGGACGAGCCTCGATCCACTTGGAGAACTTGTCGATTGCGACAAGCAAATGGGTGAAGCCACCAGTCGTTCTTTTCAGCGGTCCGACGAGGTCGAGCCCCCAAACGGCAAACGGCCATGTGATGGGAATGGTTTGTAGAGCATGTGCCGGGAGATGAGTCTGCCTTGCATAGTACTGACAACCTTCACAGGAGCGTACTAGCTTGACAGCATCGGAGACCGCGGTCGGCCAATAGAACCCTTGTCGAAAGGCGTTCCCGACGAGGGTTCGAGGCGCAGCGTGGTGACCGCAAGCCCCCGAGTGCAGGTCGTTGAGCAGGTCCCTGCCTTCCTTGTTTGTGATGCAACGTTGGAGAATGCCCGTAGGGCTGCGGCGGTACAGCTCTCTACTGTCGCCAATGATCGCAAAGGTTTTGGCCCGGCGAGCGATCTGTCGAGCCTCGGTCTTACTCAAGGGGAGGTCCCCTTGGATAAGATAGTCGAGGTACGGCGCGCGCCAGTCAGGCTCGAGGTTAGATGGTGGGGTCGAACCTTCCACCTGCATGGCTTCGGCCCTGGTCGAGGGGGCTTCTGCCTCAGGTGGGGGGTCGAGTGACATCCCGTCGACCCCTCCATCTGGCCCAAGGTCGACGGATGGCCGTTGGAGATCTTTTACGAAAACGTCGGGCGGGACCGTAGTTCGACTTGACACGATTTTTGCGAGTTCATCGGCGGCCTCATTATACTTGCGTGCTATGTGGTTGAGCTCGAGGCCGTGAAACTTGTCCTCGAGGCGTCGTACCTCTCGGCAGTAGGCTTCCATCTTGGGGTCGCGGTAGCTCGAGCTCTTCATGACCTGATCGATCACCAGCTGGGAGTCCCCTCGAACATCGAGGTGCCGGACCCCGAGCTCGATGGCAATTCTTAGCCCCGTGACGAGTGCCTCGTATTCGGCGACGTTGTTGGATGCAGGGAAATGGAGCCGGATGATGTAGCGCATGTGAGCCCCGAGGGGTGAGATGAAGAGCAAGCCCGCGCCTACTCCTGTTTTCATCAACGACCCATCGAAGTACATGGTCCAGAGCTCGGCCTGGAGCTGTGCGGGAGGGAGTTGGGTGTCGGTCCACTCAGCCAGAAAGTCTGCCAATACCTGTGACTTTATAGCTTTGCGCGGCGCATAAGATAAGGTCTCGCCCATGAGCTCGACCGCCCACTTGGCGATCCTACCCGAGGCTTCCTGGTTCTGGGCTATCTCTCCCAGAGGAAAAGAAGAAACCACAGTAACCGGGTGGCCCTCGAAGTAGTGTCGGAGCTTGCGCCGTGTCAAGATGACGGCATATAGCAATTTCTGGATCTGGGGGTACCGGACCTTGGTTTCCGAGAGGACCTCGCTAACGAAATAGACCGGCCTTTGGACGAGCAAGGTATGAGCCTCCTCGGCCCGTTCGACGACCAGGACTGCGCTGACTACTTGTGACGTCGCAGCGACATAAAGTAGGAGCGGCTCTCCTGGGGTCGGAGGGACGAGAATTGGCGAGTTAGAGAGCGTGGCTTTGAGTTTTGCGAGGGCTTCCTCGGCTTCGAGGGTCCAGGAAAAATGCTCCGATTTTTTCAAGAGGCGGTACAGAGGGAGCGCTTTTTCGCCGAGGCGCGAAATGAAACGGCTGAGCGCCGCCAAGCAGCCCGTAACCCTCTGCACGCCTTTCAGATCTCGGATGGGGGCCATCTTGGTTATCGCAGAGATTTTTTCTGGATTGGCCTCGATGCCCCGCTTAGACACGATGAATCCCAAAAGCATTCCTCGGGGGACGCCAAAAACACATTTTTCTGGATTGAGCTTGATATTCTTTGCTCGAAGGCATTTGAAGGCAACGTCGAGGTCGTTTACTAGATTATCGGTCCGTTTGGTCTTGACTACGATGTCATCGATGTATGCCTCGACGGTTGGTCCGATATGTTCTCCGAAAACATGCTGCATGCATCGCTGGTACGTTGCCCCTGCGTTCCGGAGACCGAAGGGCATCGTAACGTAGCAATACATGCCGAACGGGGTGATGAATGAAGTCGCGAGCTGGTCGGACTCCTTCATTTTTATCTGATGGTAACCGGAGTAAGCGTCTAAGAACGAAAGAGTTTCACATCCCGCAGTTGAATCAACGATTTGATCAATGCGCGGCAAGGGAAAGGGAACTTTTGGACATGCTTTATTTAAACTAGTATAGTCTACACACATCCTCCATTTCCCACTCTTTTTCTTAACTAATACAGGATTAGCTAGCCACTCGGGATGGTGAACCTCCTTGATGAACCCAGCCTCCAGTAGCTTGTGGATCTCTTCGCCGATGACCCTGCGCTTCTCCTCGTCGAAGCGGGGCAGGCGTTGCTTCACCGGTTTGGACCCGGCCCGGATCTCCAAGGCGTGCTCGGCGACTTCCCTGGGTATGCCCGGCATATCCGAGGGACTCCACGCAAAAATGTCGACATTTGCGCGGAGAAAGTCGACGAGCACGGCTTCCTATTTCGGGTCGAGGGTGGCGCTGACGTTCAGCGCCTTCCCGTTGGGATCAGCGGGGTCGAGGGGCACGAGTTTGACGTCCTCCGCGGGCTCGAAGCTGCCGGCGTGGCGTTTTGGATCGGGAATCTCGTTGGCGAGACCGTCGAGGTCTGCGGCCAAAGTCGCCGACTCCAAAACCGCCTCGCCGTGTTCGATGCACTCGACGTCGCACTCGTAAGCATGTTCATACGAGGGCCCCACAGTGATGACGCCGTTTGGGCCGGGCATCTTGAGCTTGAGGTAGGTGTAGTTCGGCACGGCCATGAACTTGGCGTAGCACGGGCGCCCGAGGATGGCGTGGTATGTCCCACGGAATCCGACCACTTCGAAGGTGAGGGTCTCCTTCCTGAAGTTGGCCGGTGTGCCAAAACAAACGGGCAGATCGACCCGTCCGAGGGGTTCTGCCCGCTTCCCTGGCACGACTCCGTGGAAGCCCCCGACGCTAGGTTGTAGGCACGCTCTCTCGACCCCCAGGAGGTCGAGGGTCTGGGCGTAGATGATGTTGAGGCTGCTCCCGCCGTCCATGAGCACTTTGGTGAGGCGCGTGTTGGCGATGACGGGATCAACGACAAGAGGGTAGACCCCCGGATTGGGGATGTAGTCCGGATGATCATCACGGTCGAAAGTGATGGCCACCGCAGACCAGTTAAGGAAACGAGGGACCGCCGTTTGCACGGAGAAGACCTCTCGCCGTTCTCGCTTGCGCTGGCGCGCTGAGAGGCGGGTCGAGGGTCCTCCGTAGATCATGAAGCAGTCGTGGATCTCGAGGAACCCCTCATCCTTGTCATCACCTTTTGGGTCCTCCTTCTTGTCGGTGCTCTTGCTGCCTGCGCCCTCGAAGTACCTGCGGAGCATATGACAATCTTCGAGGTTATGGTTAATGGGTCCCTTGTGGTAAGGGCATGGCTCTTTAAGCATTTTGTCGAAGATGCCCCCGCCGAGGGGGCCTCGAGGCTTCTTGCGTTCGGTAGCGGCGACAAGCTCGTCGGCCGGGGCCTCGAGCTTGCCCTGCTGGCCTTTCTTCTTCTTGCGGTTGTTCCTCTTGGAGCCCCGGGTGGAGCTCGCAGGATCGTCGGTCTTCTGCTTCCCCGTGTCCTGCTCGCCGCCAAAGATGGCACCAACTGCCTCCTCGCCGGCGGCGAAGTTGGTGACGATGTCCATCAGCCCATTGGCAGTGAGGGGGGTGTGACGGCCTAACTCTCGGACCAACTCCTTGCAAGTGGTGCCTGAGAGGAAAGCCATGATCACGTCAGAGTCGGTGACGTTGGGGAGCTCGGTGCGTTGCCTGGAGAAACGCCGGATGTAATCCCGGAGGGATTCACCTGGCTTCTGCTTGCAACTCCGAAGGTCCCACGAGTTGCCGGGGCGCATGTAAGTTCCCTTGAAGTTTCCCTCGAACACCCTTACGAGATCACCCCAGTCGTGGATCTGTTGGGGCGGCAGATCCTCGAGCCAGGCTCGAGCGGTGTCGGAGAGGAACAGGGGGAGTTGTCGGATGATGACTCGGTCGTCGGTGGCCCCGCCCAGCTGACATGCCAAGCGGAAGTCGGCGAGCCAAAGTTCGGGTTTGGTCTCGCCGTTGTACTTGGCAAGAGTCGTGGGAGGGCGGAACCGTGCCGGGAGTATCGTCTCACGGATAGCCTTACTGAACACCCGAGGGCCCGGAGGCTCGGGTGAAGGGCTACGATCTTCCGAGCTGTCATAACGCCCGCCCCTGTGCACGTGGTAACCCTGAGCCACACCGTCACCGTGCTTGCACGTGCGGCGCTCGACGATGTTGCCACGGGTGTCTCGAGGTACCTGGTCGTGAGCGACGGGCTCAGGGGCGGGAGCCATCCGGGTCCGTCGGGCAGGTTCGGGATGGACCGAGGCTTCTCTCTCCTGCCGAGAGGGCTCCGCGAGCCGCTCCGAGGCGGGCTCGCGTCGCCTCGAGGCAGAGCTCTCGGCCTGCTGCAGGGCAGCGGTCTCGAGGAGCTCTCGGATCTCATCTCGAGCCCGGCGCGCTTCGGGGTTCGACGGCTCGGGCATGTTGCGGAGGAGCATGGCGGCGGCGACGACGTTCTGGCTGGCTTGAGCGAAGACCGGGGGGTCGGTTACCCGGTCCTCGTCGATGCGACGGTTGACGTCGCGAGCTCTTCCGCGAGCTCTCCCGCCAAGTGCGCGTTCCGCACGCTCATGCTCGAGAGTTTGTTGGAGTAGACGCAGGTTTTCTCGTTCCTCGTCGAGCCTCTCCTGCAACTCGCGGATTTGGTCGAGCTGCGCCCCTTGATCCGCAAGGAGTTGAGCCTCGCCTTGCTCGGCAGGGAGCCCGTCGTGAGGGGGCGTGTGCCTTCCTCCGACTGGCTGTTCTTCCTGCGAATCCGATGCGCTTTCAACATCGACGTTGAAGCACTCGCGGGTCGGATCGTAGGTGTCATCAGCCGAGTCGGAGTCAGGGGCGCCGAAATAATAGTATAACGGGGGAATGTATGGTCGTTGCGAGCCGCTACCGAGGTTGCAGCGTGGGGAAGCTATCTCACGGGGTTCTGTTTCTGGCGTCTCAGTAGAGCCCAGATAATCAGAAGCCGGCGTGGACGCGACGAGGTCCAGGGTGGAGCGTAGATGGTGCCCAGGGAGTTCCTCATGAGCACCCATGCAAGCGCTCACGGAAGAAGTGTACGCCTGGGCAGCCGAAACTAGCCCAAACGGGAACGGCGAAGGCGATGTTGCTGCCCACGCCGAAAGAGATGCACGGGGCAGCGGCGTCGCACCGGGTGGAGGAGCGGCGGGGTTCTCCGCTGGCATGCTGTCCTCGGCCAGACTCATCCTACCCAGACCTTCCTCGAGAAAATCTGGGCCGGCGTCTGACTGGGAAGTGCCGAATCGGGGAACCCCATTACCCTCCGCGAGGTGGAGACGATGGTTGCGCCGGGCTCGCCGCCGTCGGGCGGCTCGCGCCTGCCTGGAGTGACGGTACCGGCGGATTGCTCCCCCAGGCTGGGAGAGCTCCTAATCCTCGTCGGTAGGGTGTCTTGGCGGGAGTAGGACCATATCGTAGCCATAGCCGAGCGACATGAACTCCAAACTTCCGAACCAGATCACCGTGGCCAACGGGATAGGGCGTTCGGGGTCAGCCATCCAGGAAAAAGGCGGGAAAGCGACGTTAGCACGCAGCGTCCCCCTACCTGGCGCGCCAACTGTCGGTGTTCGGACCCGAGGGGGTCCTAAACCAACGAGTAAAATGCTGCGTGTCCCTTTCCTGGATGGTGATGCAAGGAGAACACACGGGGGTTTATCCTGGTTCGGGCAAAAGAAGGCCCTACGTCCAGCGGGGGAGGAGAGGTTTGTATTTCCTTGCACCGAGGTGCTTGTGTAGGGGTTACAAGCTTGCGAGAGAGGGCGTCGAGCCCAAGTCTCAAAGGAGAAAAAGAAAGAGTACAAGATGATTGCTTGAGATGTTGATCGCTATCTTGTGTATGACTGGTCGTCCGTTGTCTTCTCCAGAGCCCTGGCCTACCCTTTTATAGGACGAGAGGAGGCCAGGACGACGGGAGCCTTGAGATGATGTTTTATCGATCTCTGTTGAGGTGACTGTAGCGACGTGCCTTAGAAATGGGAGGCCATCCTTTGGGACGTGATGTCGTAGAGGACGAGGTGTCGAAATGACCCGGAGCGTCGTGCCATACCGTCCTTCCTTCCCTGTTACGCTATGTTGGGGGTCGAGGCTGGGTCGAGGCCGGGTCGAGGCCGATCGGATAAGTTCGAATCCCTGGAATCGTGGCGTACGGACTTTGTCGTATCTTCCCTCGAGGGTAACTAGTGATGTACAGTGTGAGGTAAGGTGGGTACAGTGACGTTTTTCACCTCCCATCACGGGATGGGCGGTTAAACAGTGAGGACTGACACTGGTATTGTTCCCACGTCGACCACGCGTGCAGCCATGCCGGTAGGTGGTAGTAGGTAATTGCATTAAATGCTAAGGCTTTTGTCCGGAGGTAGGTAAAGAGAGGGGGTCGAGCGCCCCGACCCGGGCTCACGCGAGTCGGAGTTCAGTCGAGGTGCCTTGTCGTGCGGGACGCGGTCGAGGCATCCCGTCGAGGGGGCCTCGTACGAGTCGGAAATGGGACGCGGTCGAGGCGTCCCGTCGAGGGGGCCTCGTACGAGTCGGAAATGGGACGCGGTCGAGGCATCCCGTCGAGCCGGTCTCGTACGGGGCGGACCTGTCGTGCATTTTGAAATGGGTGGTGTTTTGTCGTGGCTTAGTCGTTTTAGTTTTTATTATCGTCGAATGTGGGTACCCCTATGCTATTGGTACCGACACTATTTAAAAGATTGAAAAAATTCTATAGAAAATACTCGTCATACTAAAGATTTGCCCAGGCTCTAAAGCTTTCCTGGGTCCGCTACTGGGGCACAAGGTAGGGACGGGCAGGAGAGTTTATAGAAGCTAGCCTGGTCTGATGCAGTATGTGGGCGATGCATTATGCATGGTAGTACGTTGGTGAACGCCTGCATATATAAGCTGGTTTGGTGTACGGCAAAAACTGTCTGCGCTAACGTGCATGCTACCATCGGCTCTGCCTGCCTGTTTGGAGACCCGCATGGGGAGCTCTTGGTCGGCGCGTGCGCGCTAGCAACCATCACGACGCACGCGTGCTTGGATGGACCGCGACGTGCGCTGCTGCCTACGCGAGTCTTTCTTCTTTGCAGCCCGGTTCTTCTGTCTAGTTTAATCCTGAGGCCCATTTAGTCTCTGGAGTTCAGTTTTCTCCTATCTAGATTCTGAACCAATGGGCCAATTTGAATTCTACGAGCTTTTTTTCTCTTTCGGAATAGTGGGTTTGTGGGAGATAAAAAGGGCGGGAAGATGGTTTGACATCCAAATAGATGTAGAAGTACTATTTTTAAAATTCATATATCTTGTGTTTCATAATACTTTATATAGGATTAACAATTTAACCGAAAAAAATAAAAAATGGTTATAAAGTTTAAAAAAACTAGGAGAATGAATACATCTAACTTGTCGAGATGCAAATATCTAATATAAAAGCACACATGGCTTCTGTTCTTTAGTACCAGAATAGTTGTCAATAAATACCCTGAAAAAACAAAAGACAAGATAAAAAGATTAAAAAACGCATTAAGTTATAAACTTCATATTAGGTTTAGAACTTTAAACTAACACATTATAAACTTTACACTACTAGGTTCAAAACTTTAACTCAGGATTTATAAACTTTGAACTTTGACATTGCAAACTTTATACTTCTAGGTATAAAACTTTGAGCTAAGACACTTTAAACTTTGTGCTTCCAGGTTTAAAGTTTTACACTCAGGATTCATAAACTATCAACTCTAACACTATAAACTTTAAACTGCTAGTTTCAAAACTTTAAATTATCACATTTAAAACTTTATAATGCTCGGTTGAGAACTTTAACATAATATAAACTTTGTACTGCTAGCTTCAAAACTTTGCACCCATAATTTATAATCTTTAAAAACTATGACACTATAAACTCTGTACTGCTAGCTTCAAAACTTTACACTCCGAATTTATAAAACTTTGAACTATCGAATTACAAAATTTGTAATGCTAATTTGAAAACGTTGAACTATCAAATTATAAACTTTGTACTGCTAGATTCAAAACTTTACACTTAGAACTTATAAACTTTGAAGTATCACACTTCAAACTTTATAATGTTAGGTTTAAAATTTTGTACTGCCAGGTTCAAAACTTTACATCCAGAATTTATAAAACTTTGACTATCACTTTACAAACTTTGTACTGCTAGATTTAAAAACTTTGAAATATCACATTACAAAACTTTGTATTGCTAGGTTCAACACTATACACTCAGGATTTATAATTTTTGAACTATGACATTACAAACTTTGTACTACTAGTTGCGAAAACTTTGAACTATCGTATTATAAAATTTGTATTGTTAGGTTCAAAACTTTACACTCAGAATTTATAAAATTTGAAGTATGAAATTACAAACTTTGTACGATTAGGTTAAAAAACTTTGAACTATCACATTATAAACTTTGTACTGCCAGTTCAAAACTTTACACTCAGAATTTATAAACTTTGAACTATCACATTACAAAACTTGTACTGCTAGATTCAATACTTTGATCATTCACATTATAATCTTTGTATTGCTAGGTTCAAAAGTTTGCACTCAGAATTTCTAAACTGCTAATAAAGGAGGCTTTGGTTTTCTGACAATGTCAACCTATAAACCACACCTAAAAAATTAAGCATAGAATAAACTGGATGTCATACTTTCTTTCTATTATTATAACAAAAAAACAATGGAGGTCAGTCAGCCTTGCATTTGATCCTGATTTTGGATGGATCACATCCCAGATGGCTTTCAGAGATAGCTGGGTTTCAGCCAGTTGCACCAACAAATGTGACAACTACTAAGCAATCAAGTATCTACAATCATTCGGTGTAACTTAACTAGACTGAAGCACAAATAAATTTGCTAGAACCACACAGTGAAAATTGCAACACAAGGAGATCATTTTTAGTACATCAGGCAAGTTTGGAGAACTCTCAAAAGCTGTGGATGTGACTCTTCCATTATTTAGTGCGAACTACTTCTAGCACCTAGTGTAATTGACAGTGCCTTGCAGGTACAAAAAGAAGGGAAAAGGAACATTAAGAACATATCACATATTCTGCTCCCGCAAAAATGACTGGAGAAGAATACTAACCAAAGCAACGACAAGCCCAGACACACCACATTTGTAGATCCTATTTAATTGAATTGGTGAACTGGCTCAATAGGGTCACATATCTTTAAAGAGGAAAAAGAACCATCAGTTAGAGTTAACACAAAGAAGGATCCGATTTCCCCAGCAAACTATGATCCTATCCACTCATGCACGCATGTGTTAGCTCACTAATTAAAAAAACAGAGCATACCTGCATTGTTGAGGTAACAACTTGGGTGCAACCACCTGTTCAAATGTCTATTTATATACACTACTAAGAAGGCGTTATTAAAGAATCATATTAACTTGTTTTCCACTAAACCAAGAAACACAAAACTTTCAAAAAGCATCGATAAGAGCACCTAGTGCTTTCTCTCTCGTGAATCCCCTGCACTAGTCATGCATGTTACAGTGGAAAAAATAGTTAGTAATGTTATTTGGTCATTGACAGTCTGAATGATCCAAGGAATTAGAGAATTGAGCAAACCTACAGCATCTTGCTAACATTGCTGGTGTTGAAGACTTTGTGCACGATGGCGAACTTGTGGGGGTCCTCAGGAGGGAAGTAGGGCACAAACATACACTCCTGCGTGCACCACCGTCGCAGTAGCTTGAACGATGCGCACGGCGGGTATTGCTCCCACTCCTGCTGTTGGTCATGTTCGAGCATGCATATTGAACAGATTATTGCCAAAGAATTATCATAGTAGCCACATATATCTTCATCTATCTAAGCATGCATATTCAACAGATGGATGCATGTTCACGGGTAAAAAGCTACAACCTTAACTGTATGTATTTTCATCTATCTAAGTACTCATAGAAAGAACAAAACAACAGGACGACAATGATTGCTCATTAGGTAACAGGACGACAGTGAATACTCTTCACCAAGGATATCTAAAATTTGCATTTCACCAAAGAAAGAAAGTCCACCAACAAACACCATTGTCACCAAAAATATTCCCCGATTGACAGAATGTCTTACACACACAAACGAAAGCGCACCCACAAAAAATATATGAATTTCTTTGACCTTAGATATTATCTAACCTTGTTTAGTTGCTGAACAACAACCATACAATCTATCTAATTGTAACAAGTAAGAACATGTACAGTGAAAGGCCCGTTTGAGTCTTTCCGTGTGATTTGGCCATTGAGGACAATAGGTTGCTTGGAAAACAACTCTAATCCTACATGCTGCTAATTCGGCAAGGGAACAAAAATCTTCTATTACAAGCGTAACTGAGCTAGACAATATTCGTCATAGAAAGGGGCACTGGTGCACAATAAGGTGCTGCAGTAATTTGTGAAACATCAAAATCGGAGCTTTTCAGTAAGGCACCACAATTAATGAAACAATGTTTCTATCACTCCTTTATGGAAGGCACCACAATGCATGGAACATAAGAGTCCATATGTCATAAGCACCAGAGAAAAAGGCTATCCTTTCTATCCATAGAGGTCCTAACAAATATCACTGCTCCTGAAACGAACCTCACAAGGAATTTGTAGAAGACGTGAGCTATGCATGGATAAAAAAATAATAAAAACAAACATACCATAATGAGAATGAATGTTTTCTCAAAATCTTTCTAATACAACATAGTAGACTGGGATGATGTCATCTTATTTCACATCCACACGAATCAGTAGATCAATTGTGTAGCCAATATATGCAAATAAGCTAAATATATGTTGGCCCAAATTACCTGTTATTTATATATAGCTTGTTGTGGCAGATTGTAGAGTCTCTCTTGTATCCGTTATGGCTACCAGAATTGGTGGCACGTAGATTTCTCTCATATCCTTTATGGCTATCAGCATCCTCCTACATATGGGCTCCATCACCATATGATGATTAACCTGAACAACCATTTTGTCTATGTTTTTTAAATGAATATATGATGATACCTATAAGACACTAAGATCTTAGGCTAAAACAAATGAAATCTCATGACATTGTATCTTTCATCTTTAGAAGCTAGAAAACAGTTATGTTCTTTTCATTTGTTCTCTCATTAACTCTTATAAGCCTGCAAAACTTTTAACACTACTAAGAAATAAACATCATAGTCAACATATCCTGCTGCTGGGGAAAGAACACACATAGATCACCAAACTATTAACCACAGGGGTTCTCTTAAACATGAAGATATAGTGTTGTAGGTGGAAGAAGTACAATAAATATTACTCACCAAAATTTGGCAGCCCCAAAAACTTCTATCTTCCCTCCGTGAGTCACAGGTTTGAGCTACCAAAACCAGTCAAATAAATATCCTTGAACTGAACAAAGAACTTAATAATTGTTAGAATGATTATCTGGCCTTTTGTTCATGCTACATACGATGTATAAAGTCAGTTAGTTTGAGGGAAACAAAGTAAGAACCCAAAAGCACAAAAAGGAAATATGGTGGGCACAGGTAATGCGCTCTAACTGCACTCATCAATAGAACTAAACTATGAAACATCATCAATAGTGGTGACCACGAGCAATAGGATTTGAAAACAAAGTTGCCCAGGTACCTGAATCGAAGGAATAGAGTTGGTAAATGGCATGCTTGCTGGAGATCGACAGGCCCTGTGAGGAAAATACGATAGCTGCTCAGGCCAGTACGGCGGCGCCAACTCCAGCATCAGGGCCTCAAGCGGTGACCCCTAGGCCCTAGGTGCAGGCTGCAGCCGGCCAGCAGCCACCCACCGGCATACAGAGGCTAGGAGTGAAGTGCACAGGAGGGGGCAAGGGGAGCCGCCGCTGCGTTGCGCTCAAGTGGAGAGGAGAGTGCTGCCATAGGCCATCTGACGCCCTGACCGCGAGCGTGACTGGATTTGAGCGACCGAGCCAGCAGCGGCGGCGGGATTTGGCGCTAGTTGTCGAAACCCCAAACCCTAACCAATCCGACACCGACAGAGAGTTCCGGGTGACGGGGCGGACCAGCTGCGTCGAGTGTCGGCAGAGCACACCAGCGGTGGACGGGGGAGGGGCGGCGAAGGTGGATAGCGTAGCGCGGGCGCCAGGATCCGGTGCCGGAGGAGCCTCGAGTGGCAGCATGTGGGGGATGATGGGAAGGGAAAGAGAATAAGAAAACGAAAGGTGCCTGATGGAAAGGGAAACAAAAGCCAAAAGAAGAAAGTGTGCGTTGCTAGCGCCAGGAGCGCACGCGCGCTGTATAAGAATTGTGACATTATTACGGTGTGATGGATCGTATATTATTTCACTCTAGACTATGCATGTAAATTCAACTATGCGAGTTGATGGACGTCCTCTTCTTACATTATTATTAATTTATTTATTATGTCGTCATGTGTGATGATATGTTTGGACAAATCTTATTACATACTCAAGAAACTTGCATATCGATATGTTTGGACAAATCTTATTACATACACGCTAGTAAACTTGCATGTGTTATGCCGTCCATGTTGTTAGTCCATGTAGCCCGTTATGTGGCACGAGAGGAGTTGTAGTTGGTCGGTTTAATACCACCTTGAAAGTTTAGGATGGTGAGGGTCAGCTTACAATCCTGCTTGTCGTTATAAATGTAGCACCTCCAAATTAATCCTTTTATATGAAGCGGGGACGAAAGTCTAAGAGAGGTGCTACGCGTATACAGCCCGTTCCACGTGCGAAACTAGGCCATATAAGTAGTTTTTGGACGCATAGTGTTACATGTGTTGACCGCTCGGTGGGATTCGACAAACCCAATATTTTTCATCCTCATATGAGGAGCTACAAGAAGTCGTGCCAAACACGTCCTCATATGAGGTGCAAGGTGCAGGAGGAGCCAGAAACACATCCTCGTACTGGGTGCATGAGGAGCCAGAGCCACAATAAGTCGTGCCTAACGTGTCCTTAGATCAAGTGGTTGTGGTTGAGTCTCTTTAAAACTTCGTGTAGTATGTGTACTCCCGCGGAATAAAAACATATGTAAATATCGTTCTTTGATAAAACATATATGTATATATGAAAAGAACTAATTAGTTATGATATGTAATACTTCCTGCATCTCAAAGAGAATGGAGATCCTACTTTTCAATAAGTCAAACAACCTTAAATTTAAAAAAAATACATATAACAAATATCAATATTTATGATGTATAATAAGTACCATTAAATTAATTATGGAGTATATTTTCATAATATAAAAATATTTTAAGACACAAATATTGGTATTTTTTCCTATAAAACTAGTCAAACTTAGAATTATTGACTCTCCGGTAAGCGAGATTTCTACTCATTTTGGGGCGGAGAAATTAAATTTCTTTAGATTAAATCACTATCTCTATAAGAAATATTTGGCTCATTAAAATGAGGTGGGTATTTCCCGGACCGAATAAGGCTGTATTTAGTTTCCAAAATTTTTTGCCTTCTACAGTAAAAGAGTATCTTTGGACACATACATGGAATACTAAATGTAGACGAAAAAAACTAATTGCACAGTTCTCGGAGAAATCGCGAGACGAATCTTTTAAACCTAATTAGTCTATGAAAAGCCTTAAGTGCTACAGTACCCACATGTGCTAATGACAGATTAATTAGTATCATTAGATTCGTCTCGTTGTTTTCTAACGGGTTCTATAATTTGTTTTTTTATTAGTATCCGAAAATCTCTCCTGACATTCTTCCGACTCATCTGATGTGTATCCAAAAATTTTCTACTCCCAAACTAAGAGGCTGTTTGGTTTATGGCCATCACCTGCCACAGCAGTTGTGGCGTAGCCGAGGGCAAGGCCCCGCCACAGCTGTCGCAGAGTGCGGCAAGTTGTGGCTGCCGCAGCTGCGGCGATGTTTTCGGCCGCCGCGGTTTGTGGCGGGTTTTGTTCTCTACGATTTTGTGGCCGCCTCGTTTCACTCGTCAACCAAACAGAGGCCCCGTCTTTTGTGGCGAGCCACATCTTCGGCGTGGCGCGTGTGGCCGCAGACCAAACACCGGCTAATCTTGTGTGGCGGCCGCATGTGTGGCGTGGGAAACGGTGGCGCCGAACCAAACAGCCCCTAAACGCCCATGAAACACGCAAGGAAGGAATCAAGACAGGGCGTGAGCGACCGACCGATGGGCACACATCTGCTGATCTGCGTCTCTGCCCCTTGCCCGTCTGGGAAAGCGTTAAAGCGATTTTAAGGAGGGTGCAGGAAAGTCCTGGCCCCAATAATGGCGCGTCCTATGGGTGGCCGTCTCGAGCCGTGCGCGCTGTACGGCCCTGTTGACCTGACCCCTTCTCAGCCGCCAGCGGCCCAGCCCGAAAGGGAAGGGACCGATACGAGCGTGATGTGCGCCAGCTGCTGCAGCAACAGCCAACAGCAAGCGCTCCCACCAGCCCAGTGCCCAACCAGTCGCCGGAGGAGGCCGCCAGCCCAGCTGCCTGCGCCTCCCAATGGCATCCGCCCGATCCAGCGAGCCTCTGCATGCTACTACTCCTATGCTATGCTAGTAGCAGTACTGGGGCGCGAGGAATACGAGACGGGGGCGCGCGCAGGCAGAGGCAGGGGGCTGGCAGGCAACAGCCGCGGCCTCGCGGAGCGCAGGGGGATTTGTCTTTTCCAAATCCGCCGGCCGGCCGGCCCGGATCCCAGCGCCTAACGAACCCGCCACGCCAACACCGGCCGGCCCGCCGTGCCGCCCGAGGTGCTCACGGCCTCCTCACGGAGTCACGGGGTCCTTCCACCCACCGGCCCCATTCCATCGGCGCTTTGCTTCGTTCCACCTGCGCACCTGCCGGCGCCGTTCGAGAAGCGACAGCGGCGGAAGCGAGACGCGGCGAGAGAGGCTGTGCGAGTGCGGCGCTGCGAAGACGATCATTCCATCTCGTGCGCGCGGCGTACCTGAAACGTGGACGTCGCCGAGCGTACGTAGTACGGAGTACTGCACAACTTGCACGTTAATTTTGCGACGGGAATGGGCCGGGACAGACAGCAATAGCAGCATGTCACCACCACATGTGGGGGAAGGGTGGAAAAGCCGCAGCCACATGCGGACCGTGACGTCCCGTGACTTTGTATGCTTTGTACTGTGATGACATGACATCTCAAGCTCGCGAATTTGCGACGACGATGGGAGCACATATCTCTATCAGCTGGCTCATACATAAAAAATCAGGAAATGGAAAATACTTGCAGTCTCAGTGCACGTTTGGTTGGCGCCACCGCATGCCACGTCGGAGTTGTGGCCGCGCCAGCGGCGACCAAATCGTCCGCCGCAACTGCGGCAGCTTTCGGCGTATAAATTGAACTAGGCTGCGATGGCTAGACTGCGGCATGTCACAAGTCTAGAAAAGGAAGCAAACACATACCAAGAGAGACTTCGGCGTGGAAGTTGTGGCGTGTTACGGCAAGTTAGGGTAACCAGCCAAATGCGGCCTCAACCTCTCCGCATTGTTCTTAGAAAGAAGGAAGAGGCGTGTATTTTTCTTTTCCATTAAACTATGGCTAGTGTTCGATTTTGCTTTTCAAACTTCCAAACCGGATACGTTTGGTCATTGAACTATCAAAGTCGAACAACTCTGGCTCTGGTCCTCGACTAAACTTGGAGGTTATTTTTTGCTACATACTCCCTCCGTCCCCTTATATTAGTCGTTGTAGCCTTAGACTCAGTTACCAAGAACGTTTGCAAAAGACTCAAACGCCCCTATGTATAACAATCCTTTCACAGCTGCACTATTAAATAAACAAGTCTACAGTGTGAGGGAAAAGGGATAAAACTGCCTGTTGGACGGGGAGATAGGATCTTGGCGACAGTTATTTGAGGACAAGACTTTCGTCCGACGACAAATATTAAGGGACTGAGGGAGTATGTATCTTCTAATAAAAATATGGTTAAATCTAAGAAATTATAACTAATTTATTTAAATAAAAAATATGAAACCAGTGGCATTCTATTCTAAAAATACAACCTATCTATTAATACTCTGTTCAGAGTTCATTGGGTATTCTCGTTGCTAATATTTTATTGCTCATAGCCTTGATCGATATTAATTTAAATTATCATTATTCATTGTACTCTATGTCAATCGCTTGATCAATTTCATTACATGACGTTTGAGCCCGTGCCTTATGTGAAACCTATTACCTAGTCAAGTAATCAAAATAAAGTAGCGCACCTACCATGCAGTGCCTAAATACGATCTTTATGTGGTGGAGCATGGCATCCACAAGGTTGGTGTCACCTTCGAGATCTTCCATGTACTCGGAATCCAGCCCATGCCTTATGTGAAACCTATTACCTAGTCAAGTAATCAAAATAAAGTAACGCACCTACCATGCAGTGCCTAAATACGATCTTTATGTGGTGGAGCATGGCATCCACAAGGTTGGTGTCACCTTCGAGATCTTCCATGTACTCGGAATCCATTTGGTCATTTAGGTTGATCTCCTAGTCTAATATAGCGCAAAACTATGATTGAATAAATAATGGTCATGAGTAACAATATCAGTAAGAACGAGATCCAAATAAACCTAAATATAGAACCAATAGATAAACTAGCTTTTTAGAGAAAAAAATAGTACCAATGTCATTTTTATTTAAAATGATTAGCTATTGTTTTAGATATTTAATAATATATTTATTACTTTTTGAAAGAAAATTCATAGGCAAAACCAACTTTCAAACCAGCCATATGTCTATAGTTGCCCAGTTTTAATAGTTCGATTGTCAATGATGGTTTTGAAGTTTGGTGTCCAATATCGCACTCAGGTAATAGTTCAATTGCCAAACAAATAGACTTCTTCCTTCTTAGACATATAGATACAGTGAGCAAACAAGCTACTTGTATCACATCATCAAATAATTAGTACTGCCACATAACAGAAGGAACCACTCAAAAAATGTCTGTGTAAATGGGAAGTATGTTGATTGCTAGTTTTGAGTTGTATACTTGTATCTAAGATTCCATTTTGCTTAGAGCATACTATATCCTCTTCTTTCTTCATTTTCTATTTTTCTTATTACTGTTTCTTTTGTAATGACTGTAATAAAGCTTTCTCTTTCCAAAAGATCCGCATTACCTCCCTAAAATTTGTTTCTTATTGCAGAGGACACTTAGTGTTAGGCCAAATGTCCGATCCAAACACATAGTTATGAGGAGGACATAGGTCGATTTTTCAATGGAAAAAGCTCCTTTTACCTCCCTGAAATATCTTCGTAGTCTGATTTTCCTCCTCAAATTCTAGACCTATGCATCTTACCCTCTCAACTCTCAAAACCATTTAAACACCACGTTGCATGCCCAAGTTATAAGTGGTTTTCAATGCGATTCTATGTTTTCTAGTTTTACAGTTTTTCTAATAAAGTACCTAATAAAATATTTAGAGCACATGAAATGTCTCTAAAATTTTAATAGTTATGAGAAAATGCAAGAGATTATATTGGGACACAACAAACACAAATAAAGTTTTCATAACTCATGGAATCATCTCTAAAAGCTAGGGAAAATGCGCATAATATCAGAAAAATATGAAAAATTCCCAAAACATTTTAACTGATGGCTAAACACATTTTGAAAACTTTTGATAACAAAAATATGAGATTTAATCAGCATCAACGCGTAATTCTTGTTGGTTGCCTCTCAATTTTGTTGCAGAAGATTTTTAAAACACATGTGGACATCGATTAGAATGTTTTGGGGAAATTTCATTTTTTTTTGCATATTTTCTCATTTTCCTAGAGCAAAATATAATTTTTAGAAGCTTCTAGAGATATTTTCACAAGCTCTGAATATTTTATTTTGGTTTTTTGTGTGCAAATATATCTCTAGGATTTTGTTTTCATAATTCTTAGAAGCCTATACACTTTTCCTCATGGTTTAGAAACCTTATCGTGTAAACATAAGGATGAAACTACCTTGCAAACTATTGCTAACGAGGATAGGGAGGTAGTTTAATGATTTTGAGAGTGTAAGATATTCGGTTTACAATTCCACGACGAAAATCACCCCACAAGTTCACGACGAGAAAGGACTTTTCTTTTGGAATCTGCAAGTATACCAACGGCCCAATCTACTCGTCCGACAGCAGCTGAGTTCAGCCCGATATTGTGCGCACGGCCTGTTGAAAAATTTATTGGGCCGGGCTGAAACTGCAACTGCGCGAGTCTACCACTAGCAGAAGTGAAGAGGATGCATCAGCCTATTTCTTATTCAAAGCCCGTCACGGTTTCCTTTTTTTTCTTGTTCAAAGCCCGTCACGGTTTCTTTCTTTTTCTTTTTCTTCAGCTTCCGCTCTCTCGGTCGCACCATTGTCCATTCGCAGAGGCAGAGATATGGACAAAAGATAGAGCATTAAAGCATGATTTTGCTGCGTGATATAACCAAGGAATCCGAGGGTCTTTTCTTGGTTCCAGTTGACTCCGCCTCCAGCTGGTAGCAGCCGTTGCTGAGCGCTGAGACATCAGACACAGTGGCGGAGGGGGGGGGGGGGGGGGGGGGGGGGGGGGGCTCACGGGGGGGCCAGGCACCCCCTGACCTGCTGCTAATCCCTTAGTATATAGGAGTAGTATATATACTAGTTAATATATAGTATGTAATAGCTGTTTAGCTCCTCCCATTTAGCACAAAGGTGAAGTGTAATTGAGGCCCAATAAGAAGTAGCTCATTTAATCCTATCCGGCTGCTCTTCATTAGAGCAAGGTCAATAATAGAGCCAAGTGCTTGGCTATAAGTCAAGTTATAAGAGCCAAGCTATACAATAGTAAGTCTTCTATTTGTCTATAAAATTTCTTTATTATTATATGTCTTCATTCTCTTTCCTATTCCTCCTCACATACATCTCTATTGGGACCCACTACTGCCTATACTTCCGTGTCCAGTTTGGTGCTTGCATGGGAGCCAAGCTCTTTTCTCTCTCCTTACTTCTCTCTTCCACATCAGCAAAAATATTAATTAGCTTGGCTATAAGCCAATTGTTGTACTTGCTCTTACGACTGTGAATATGAAGCGTCGAAGCCTTCCTTCGTTCCTCGCGTAGACGACCGTCGGCCGTATGCTCTGTTCTCGTCTGTTCGTCTTCTCTTCTGCTTTGCCAGTTCGCCGAATGCCGCACTGCTAGACGCTGGTACTGCCATACTGGGAGGCCAGACATGAGATGCCACGCCGCGGTCGCTGCCGTCCCAAATTGACACCGTCAACTCCTGTCCAAATAGTCTGTTATGTATTGATTAATCTAGCTACCAGTAGCAGCAGATAATCCCTAATCATCTTGTGGTATTCTCTTATCTAATCATTTAATCAACAGTCCAAATTGGCTAGAATATTCACCTCACACAAATCGTGCTTACTGTTTACTATGTTTTTTATTTTCCAATAAACCAATCGGAAAAGTTAGATCAGATGCATTAATAGATATGCATTTTTTTAGGTTAGGATTTGTGAAACATATTACTATTATATATGTGGCTACAACCTGATATAGTTTACTACTTCTACTCTTATACATGGCCCCCCCTATACTCAATTTCTGGCTCCGCCCCTCATCAGACAGGACACCCAATCATAGATTAACGAATGTCAAATTGTACTGGACCACGATAATGACATGATGATGCATATATGCACGGGAGAAACAAGATATCACGCGCCTCTTTAGCTGGCTCCCTGGAGATAATGAACTGGATGGAGACCACAGATGAGACGTGGCCTGCTAGTATTTTTTTTCCTCTTCTGCTGCTGCTGAAATAGCCCTGATCCACTTGACTGTCGACTGTCCGTAGCAGTGTCGCGGTGTGTTATGTGTGTGTGTGTTCGAGGTGGCCTTGCAGCCGGGCTGCATCATGCACTCGGTTAGCATAGCATGCAAGCATGTCTGCATGTGACTGAAAATTGTAGTTTAGTTATCCATAGGTGATACGAGTGTCAGAGACATTTAGTGGTCAGCGCTAAACAACCAATCGAGATCAGGGGCCCTGAACAATAATTTAGAGTAGCTGTCCTGTCTCTCTGTCTCAACAATATATGTCCCTATTTCAACATATCGAACATTCCAACGTGGCTTAAGCTGGTGTAGTCTTCTTGAGTGTGATACTATGGGTGTGTTTGGTTCTCTAGCTTCCCCCTTGGTCAGACTTCACGGAGGTAACTTGGGCTTGTTTGTTTATTTGAACAGGCATCCAAGCTAGGCTCCAGCTAGCCACCATGGGCACTTAGCCAGGCTTGCAGGAAACGAAGGAGGTGGGTGTTTCCAGTTAGCCAGGCTTGAGCCAGCGCTCCCCTCACCTCCACTCGCATCTACCTCCAACACCACCGAGCTCACATTGTGGCACCTCCACCCCACCGGTCGTTGGGCGCCACCGCTCGTCCACCCCACCGGCTGCCCGTGCTCGCCCCGCCACACCTCCACCGAGCATGACGAGACAATGGAGCAGAGGCGTGGCTCCACCACCACCGAGATCACAGGGGCGTGGCTCGTGGCGCCGCTGGTAGCGCCTATGTGTCCACCGGCACTGGGGCAGCCGCACAGGAGGGCCTGCGTGCCGCCGGGAAGGCTTGCGCGGCTGCAAGAAGGGCCTCCACGTCCACTGGGAGAGCCTACGTGTCCGTCGGACCGGGGGCGTGGCTTGCGCGGCTCTAGGGGCGTGTCTCGTGCGTAGTGGCCTAGTGCCATGCTCGCCGAGCATGCCCACCACCTATTCGAACTCACCGATTCTTAGCCAGGCTTAGACAGTACAGACAACCAAATATATGCTGCTTGCATTGACTAAAGCTGGCTAGGGCTAGCTTGTCTTGGTTTTGATAGCCAGACTTGTCTAGGAAACAAACTAAACACACCCTATAACTGTCATTATCTCTTGCTCCCTCCATTGCTGAATAAATCAATTTCTAAACTTGTTAAATAAGACATTTTAAGTTTAACTAAATTTATAGAAAAGAGCGCCATGATTTATGGCATCAAAATATATTTTCATAATATACTCATTTAGTATCATAAATACTTATGCTCTTTCAATAAATTAAATAAAATGTAAAAAAAGTTTGATTTAAGATAACTTTTAGCATTGATTTATTTAGAAATGGAGTGAGTAGGGTTTGTCTTAACGGGAGTTTTATGGACATTAAATAAGTTAACATAGTACAATATAAATAAAGAGAAAGACGGTAAAAGTTTCAAGGGATGAAAAATCACTTGAAAGTCTTGAAAAAAGGGACATGAAACCCCGACCTAATTAATATAATTCTTTGCTCAAGACCAGAAAATTGACACATCAATTGGAATACCAAGTCTGTAGCTATATCTAGAGCACATTCCCTTTCAAGGAGGAACATTTTTAGGTAGTTGCTATACTTCAGTGCCTCAATTTTTAGAAATTTTCAGAAAACAGTCCTACATAATCAACTATAGTACAATTAAAGGCAACTCACAAGGGACAGTTCATACTTTTTTTCTATTTAGCTAAACAATGACAAAATTGCATGTTGCCTCAAGCTCTCAACGACAATAAAAAAAATGACATTTTTAGTTTGGAAAACACTACCTTTTTACCATAATTTATGCTTGTTGTAAACCCAATATATGAATGGCACCTACCATTGTTCTTTGGCCAGCATACGGTGACGCCTTTTTTGAGATTTTGAATCCCTAAAGTGTACTTTGGTTGTGCATGTAGCAATGCTTTTCTACAATACAACATGCACATGGACATAGTTACCGAACATATAACAGAATTCCACGAAAATATAATCAGGGTTCAGATTGCAGTCCTGCACGGCTGCACCAGAATTTCAGAGTTAGCTCCCACTTGCACCACCTAATACACAGGCCAATAATCAAGCATTAAATCTTTGTTGACAGAAGTAATGACACGAATTGTCCACTAATAAGATCTATGAAAGCGATTTGTTTGTAGACAACTGCACTCTAACTCACTCGTATGAACCACAACGGTGCCAGGTTGCCAAGATTCAACACTACAACAGTGCCGTGGCTTATTGCGCACGGCCACACGATGCACACACACCGATGTAACACATCACACATCTTCACTTCTGGTCACCGGGACGAGAATTCGACGCGTCAAGCGTCGCCGGTGAACACGAACTCGCGCATCGCGGCGAACAGCACCTCGGCGATCTCCGGCACGAACAGCTCTGACGCGTGGAACCCGGCGACGTCCGTCTTCACGACGACCTCCGCGCCGCCGCGGTCCTGCAGCCACCGAGCGAACTCCCGCTGCCTGTCGATGAGCGGGTCGTCCAAGTTGCCGGTCACCAGGCACCGCGGCGGCAGGCCGGCGAGGGCCTCGGGCGCCAAGGCCTTGACGGGGTTGCAGAACTCGTGGTCCCGGTCGGCGCCCAGGGGCAGCGCGAGGCTCCAGAGCCTGTCGTTGGCCTCCAGCGGCAACATGGCGTCGTCCACGGACCTGGCCTCCGACGGCGTCCGGTCGACGCCGCCGAGGTAGGGCTGGTGCAGCAGGACGCCGCGCACCGTGGCGGGTCCCAGGTCGAGGCCTCCGGTCCGGAGCGCCGCGAAGAACGCCATGTTGCCGCCGGAGCTGCTGCCCATGAGGAAGCAGCGGGAGAGGTCCCCGTGCGCGGCCACCCAGGGGTCCCCCGGCGCGCCGTCGCGGAGCCAGGCCACGGCCGCCGCCGCGTCCTCGTACGCCGCGGGCAGGCGGTGCTCCGGCGCCAGGCGGTACTCGAGGGACGCCACAATGGCGGGCACCGCGGCCGCCATCGCCTCGCAGTGGCTGTGGTAGAAGACGGTGGCGGGGGACAGGATCACGAAGCCCCCGCCGTGGAAGTAGAGCACGACGGGGAGCTTGGCGCTGGCGGTGGCGGCCGGCGCGGGGTACGGGGAGGGAAGGTAGAGGCGGAGGTACGTGCCGGCGGAGGCGTCGAGGGGCACGTCCCTGGAGATGACGCCGGCGGCGGCGACTTCGGAGGCCGGGACGAGCGGGACCTCGGGGCGCGTGACGGTGCCGTCCGGGTTGACGACGATTTGCATGAAGAGGTTGGTCTCCTTGGTCAACGTCGGCGGGCCCGAGACGTCGGCAGCGGTGGCGGCGGCGGCGGCGTCGGTGATGTCGCCCATGGTGCTTCCTCCTCTCGACCTCACACTCTCGGCTCGCTCTGTTTCTTTGACGAGGACGCGAGTGGGTGAGTCGTCGGTCGTCGCGGCGCGCAATGGTGGCTGCAGAGGTGAACTGTGGGGCACGGTTATATAATGCGGGCGCTGCGCCGGTGCCGTGCGTCGTGGTTGGCGTCAAAATCAGGGGAGTCACTGTCGCCGGCGAGGTGGGAAACGTGGCCGTGCCAGCCGCCATAGGCATAGCATCAACCGAGCCGAACCGAGAGCCCGAGACGGCGACCGAGTGGCGGCGTGACGCCCGCCCCGCGTCCTCTGCGCGGGCACCAGATCCGGTCCCGAGCGCAGGCATGGGAGTACGTAGAGCTGAAGACTGCCGCCGAATATGTCCGAGCCGCACGGGAACGCCCGGCCATAGGATCGGGGCCTGGTTTAGTTCTCCAAATTCACCCTAAATTTTACTATGTAAAAAGAAGATTTCTCATCACATCAAAATGCCGGCACATATATGGAGTACTAAATGTAGATGAAATCAAAAACTAATTGCACAGTTTGGCTGTACTTTGCGAGACGAACGTTTTGAGCCTAATTAATCAATATTTAGACAATTATTACCAAATAAAAACAAAATTGCTACAGTGTTCAACAGTGATTCCGGACTCACCGATTCCAGCCTCTAAACATGGCCCGGGAGAAATGCTCCGAGGCCGATGGGACAACCTGTAGGTGCCTCGGAACAGTTCTTTGCCTACTGTCGCTATGCATGGTTGGAGGCGTGTGTACGTCTGCCGGCAGGCATCGCTGTTGATCGATCGTCTCATTTGTCACGTAACGGTCCCGTTTCGGTTCAGGGGGAAATGTGATATGCCTGTGCTAGGACTAGGAGTTGGAGCAGTACTCCCTCCGTTCGTGCTTCTCGAGAAATAATTTTGATTAATTTTATATAAAAATATTAATATTTATGGTACACAATTAACATTTAGATATATCGTTGAATTTATTTTCATAATAAATTTATTTAAAGATACAAATGTTACATGTATATTCAATCTTATCAAACTCATGACACCGAACAGTTAATTTGGGACACAGGGACTAGACAATTAGGAGTCGCACTCTACCAGGAGGAAGTGTCTGTCCATCTGGTCTTCGACGGCTATAGGCCGTGCCATGGCAAAAGGTGGTTAGCGTCACATGTTGCTTTGCTTTCTTGACCCTGGAGGCTCCGTTTGCCTTTGTCTCATGGGTATACGACACCACCATTACCTCAACTTTCCATACAAGGGTCTATCTAAAATCAACAATTAAAACAAAGAAAGATTGAATACTTTTTGAGTGAGGTTCTTAAAAAAAGAGAGAAGGGATGAAGGACCAGACACACTCTCTGAATTTAGGCACCGAGATGACACACATCCACAAGTTCAAGGACCGGTCATGTACTTTACGCGCTAAAATACAAACAAAGCTAAGTTGCAGGCGCCTTTTCGAAGCTAATGAAATTTCTTGGTGGGGGTCACTAGGCCCTGCCCCCTCTTGTATAAGCTGATTAAGATTTTTTTGTTTCTGCAATCAGCCGATAGTGCACTCTGCACCACGGCTCTCCTGAACTAATGGGCTAATGGCGTGCCACGTGTAACGTTTCACCCAATCTTATAAATATGATAAATGTCACGAGGGAAATGAGATACGTAGAAAATGACCGTATTGTTGTCAGTGGCAGATCCACAGGGAGGGCTGCCGGGGCTACAGCCCCCCTCAATTGACAGTAAATTACCATTGATTTATAGCTTAAGCTTTAAATCTATATTGTTCAGCCCCCCTTAATCCAAATCCAGGATCCACTGCTGATTGTTGGTGTATACTGCAAGATGGGATGGGATGGGACAGTCAGCGGATTTTATTTTTCTGACACGGAATGATCGAAAGGGACCTGTTGCAGTTGCCAACGATGATGCGGTCAGCCGACAAACACTGCCAAGGAACGAAAGCCATGCAGCAGCCAGCAGGACGGATTAACTGATACTCGTTTCCTGCAAAAACAAAGCTTAGATAAGGTTTTGGCGTGGACAATCATGGCTTGCTTCGGCATTTGATTATTCAAGCTTATTATTGCGTATGGACTGAGAAGATTGGCTTGTTTACTCCAGAGCTTCACTGTGCAGAGTTGACAAGATTGATAGCTTTGCATCATTATTTGATGGCTTGTTGCTTGTAATCTCAAGGCATGGGCCGTATGGATTGCTTATTAGTGCGTATACTGAATTCATCAATTTTGCTTTCAGAGTTCATACCCAGATTTCAATGTTAGACGTACGTACAAAGATGAAAACATCAAGATGGTCCTATCAGGCTACTGTACCACGAAAACAAAAGTTGGTGTCCATTTGGGCTACTCCTTTTCAACAAGAAATAGCAGGTGCTGTACTTTTTGCAGTTTGTATGTTTTTTTTTCCGAGTAAAGAGAGAGTTGTATGAACTATACATGATTGTTAGTACAATCAGTATTGATGAGATGCTAGACGCAGGTGCTTGTCCCAACCAAATTGCAGAGTGTTTCGTCTAGCTAAAGCATTTGCTACTTGGTTACGATCTCTATTTACATGAACTATCTTCCACTCGCTTAGGAGCAGGGCGAGTTCCGTTGCTTCAGCGATCACAAATCTAATCTCCGATTTATACTTGAGGACTTGACATGTCACGATTCACAAAGATACTATACATAAAAACTATTGTCAATAGATATTTATATATAAAAAATTCATCCAATCTATTGTCTTTCTCTCATATCATTGACCTATCACATACTTTCTTCTATCTTGTTTTTCCTATCACATAATTTTCTATCTTGGTTTCCCTGTACACATAGTTTTGTGTAAACCATTTTCTTTTCTCCATTCCTTAATTATAATGCTATATTACCATTTTGCTCACTTAGCACTATAATTAATATCATAAAAACTATTCTAGTCATCCTGCCCTAAAAAGACCACTCTTTCACTCCTGGGTCCTGACCAACATCACTGTGTTCTGCTTTATCTTCGCAAAAATTCAACTGGCTATGAACCTGCCCAAGAAGAAAGCTCACAAACCAGGCAAAACGAAGCGACATAGCCTTTGGAAAAATTGCACGTAGTATGTACCATTGGTGCTGTATGTATCTCCAACCAACTTTAGCAAAGCCCACATAATATAGGCCTATCAAGTGCCTATGCAATACTGGGCCACATTAGCATGGGCGCATGAATCTTGCGTCGGCCTTGAGATAAAGGAACGGAAATAATGGTGGATTCTAATCTATTTGCCATTTGCGTCTGCCTGGCCTCTTATATACTCGCGCCAGGCCCATTTTGCCAACCATCATAACGAGGAAAAAGAAATGAATGCCGTCAATGTCAGTCTTTTCTTCTTTGATATTATTGTTATTCCGTATTTTGCAGGTTTTGTAAAGGTCAAACCTTCTAGGAAGTCCTATAGAAGTTCTGTCTCTCTCCTAAGATATTGAAACTTAATCTTGTTTATGTCTAACTCAAATTTCTGAACGATTGGATTTATTTAACCACTTAGCTCTACATTTTCTAATTTTGCTTACCATTTCTAATTTTGTTTTTTAAAAAAAACATGTTTTATGGAATAAACACATGTATGTTGTGAAGATTATATCTTATTTTAAGCTCCTTGGAACAAAGGAACTTTGTAGGAAAAAAGTGATTCCTGAGCTACTTGATTTATCTAACCACCTAACTCTATCTTGCAAAGGAACATCTAACTCTAAAATTCCTTCGCTTTTTCTATATATGCTACACCAAACACTTCATGAAGTAATAATTTCTGTAGCTTCCTGTTCTACACGATTCAAGAAGTTAGGAGATGAACTGAGTGTAGTTCAGGTTAAATTCTCGATTTAACACGGGTGCTCATGTTGTTCTATATTTATTTTAGGCTTAACACAATATGTTTGTGGATAGTGAGACGCCTATGCCTACTTTGTCAATCTCGAGGTCTACCGACTTAGTTTCAGTCTTTCGGAGTTACTCATTAGGATAGAGTGTGTAGGCGTATGTTCATATGAGTGGGTGTGCATATATGTGTGAATATTTATATTTGTACTGTTATTTAAAAAAAGTTAGGACTACTCGAATCCTACTTTTTCTGGATCCTACATTTTTCTAAATTCTTGATCAAAAAGTCCTTTTAAAGTTGGAAGTTGGAACATCTCTCTTCTAACCGAGTGAAGCATTTATGTCTCTATTCACATCGCAATCTTTTCCTTGAATTATGTTATAGGTGGAACAATTTATGGAATAGAGAAATGCTATAGAATAAATAAGTGTTTTGGAGCAATTCAACACTCGGATTTTCTCTTCTCCATTTCCTGTCGTCCTCTCCCTCTCTTTTCTCCAAATCTGATGGCCTTAGAAGGGGCTCAGGAGAGGCAGACCAGCCAGGCGTGGGAACGGCGGGAGGGCGACGTTAGGGTTCCAGCGACGGCAAAGGCAGGTTGGCCCTATCGGGGCAGGGACGCCCATGGCCATGGCGGTGGCAGAAGGAGAGGGGGAGAAGGTGGTCGTAGTGGGTATGGTAGGGTCCTGTCGGAGCTCGACCCTACCGCAACGCGGCGGAACGGTGGGCGGAGCGTCAGGAGGAGGAGGAACAAAAAATACGGTGAAGAAAAAACTCTCGTTGGAAGAGCCAAACACTTGAGTAGACAGCTCCTATGGAATACTTCGAACCATTAGATGCAAATCTCCCAGGTGTCCCTGCACTGCAGCCTACAACTTGCTCCTCAAAGTCATTCGCAGCCGTGACACATCACACATGCATGCACCAAAATCCACACACCTTGTTTGAAAAAAAAAAGTCCACACACCTTGCTATCAGGGAAGAATGGATCAGATGCCCATATCATTTCAGCCTTGCATACATCAGATCAAAGTTTTCCATGACCTGACTCCAACGATCCTTCTCGTCAGCAGCGCTGCTCGCCATCTTCTCAAGCAGGATTTGAGTTTGCGCCGAGGGCTTCGGTGTCTTGGAAGGCGCCGTGATGCAGAACTGATCATGAAACAACAATGATCACAGATGTAGCAACAAGTTCAGACAAAGTCTCCCCTATCACGTGCTACACCAAATCCCAACTCCTGGAACTGAGGCTCGATTGAGGGATTTTACGACAGAAACACACGTTCCACAACACGTTTTGCAACACATCGTTGGACCTAATGGTGGGATATCAAATACCTAACAGCACCACCTAATACACAGGCCAATAATCAAGCATTAAATCTTTGTTGACAGAAGTAATGACACGAATTGTCCACTAAGCATTAAAGCGATTTGTTTGTAGACAACTGCACTCTAACTCACTCGTATGAACCACAACGGTGCCAGGTTGCCAAGATTCAACACTACAACAGTGCCGAGAATTATTGGCTTATTGCGCACTGGCACACGATGCACACACACCGATGTAACACATCACACATCTTCACTTCTGGTCACCGGGACGAGAATTCGACGCGTCAAGCGTCGCCGGTGAACACGAACTGGCGCATCGCGGCGAACAGCACCTCGGCGATCTCCGGCACGAACAGCTCCGACGCGTGATACCCGGCGACGTCCGTCTTCACGACGACCTCCGCGCCGCCGCGGTCCTGCAGCCACCGAGCGAACTCCCGCTGCCTGTCGATGAGCGGGTCGTCCAAGTTGCCGGTCACCAGGCACCGCGGCGGCAGGCCGGCGAGGGCCTCGGGCGCCAAGGCCTTGACGGGGTTGCAGAACTCGTGGTCCCGGTCGGCGCCCAGGGGCAGCGCGAGGCTCCAGAGCCTGTCGTTGGCCTCCAGCGGCAGAATGGCGTCGTCCACGGACCTGGCCTCCGACGGCGTCCGGTCGACGCCGCCGAGGTAGGGCTGGTGCAGCAGGACGCCGCGCACCGTGGCGGGTCCCAGGTCGAGGCCTCCGGTCCGGAGCGCCGCGAAGAACGCCATGTTGCCGCCGGAGCTGCTGCCCATGAGGAAGCAGCGGGAGAGGTCCCCGTGCGCGGCCACCCAGGGGTCCCCCGGCGCGCCGTCGCGGAGCCACGCCACGGCCGCCGCCGCGTCCTCGTACGCCGCGGGCAGGCGGTGCTCCGGCGCCAGGCGGTACTCGAGGGACGCCACGATGGCGGGCACCGCGGCCGCCATCGCCTCGCAGTGGCCGTGGTAGAAGACGGTGGCGGGGGACAGGATCACGAAGCCCCCGCCGTGGAAGTAGAGCACGACGGGGAGCTTGGCGCTGGCGCTGGCGGCCGGCGCGGGGGACGGGGAGGGAAGGTAGAGGCGGAGGTACGTGCCGGCGGAGGCGTCGAGGGGCACGTCCCTGGAGATGACGCCGCCGGCGGCGACTTCGGAGGCCGGGACGAGCGGGACCTCGGGGCGCGTGACGGTGCCGTCCGCGTTGATGACGATTTGCATGAAGAGGTTGGTCAACATCGGCGGGCCCGAGGCGTCGGCGGCGGCGGCGGCGGCGGCGGCGTCGGTGATGTCGCCCATGGTGCTTCCTCCTCTCGACCTCACACTCTCGGCTCGCTCTGTTTCTTTGAGGTGGACGCGGGTGGGTGAGTCGTCGGTCGTCGCGGCGCGCAATGGTGGCAGCAGAGGTGAACTGTGGGGCATGGTTATATAATGCGGGCGCTGCGCAGGGGCGAAGCCAGTGACGAAATGACCCTGGTGCACAGCTCAAATGGCATATATAACTCTCTTAAAATATATGATAAATTTGAAGCAGTTTAGTGGTAAAACATTTTTTTATCCTGATGTCTGGGCACTCGGCAAGCTGAACCTGGCATCGCCCCTGGCGCTGCGCCGGTGCCGTGCGTCGTGGTTGGCGTCAAAATCAGCACAAAATCAGGGGAGTTACTGTCGCCGGCGAGGTGGGAAACGTGGCCGTGCCAGCCGCCGTAGGCCATAGCATCAACCGAGCCGAACCGAGAGCCCGAGACGGCGACCGAGTCGCGGCGTGACGCCCGCCCCGCGTCCTCTGCGCGGTCCCGAGCGCAGGCATGGAGTACGTAGAGCGGAAGAAAATTGTATGAGCGACGGGCGCACGGTGCGGCTGCTGCTCCCCTCGGCCGGATGAACGCCACGTATACGCGCTTTGCATCGGACGGCAGCCAGAAACTAAGCGGCTTGCGTGTGTTCCCGTCGGCTCCGCATCGCGGCTTGCATGCCCTTCCCATCGGCTCCGCATTGCCCAACGGCTCAGCCCAAAATCGATCCTTATCGTGACCCTTTCCTCTCGTCTGACTCCGCCGTCGCCCAAGTACGTGTGGTGTCTGGGGAAGACCACGGCGAGGAGGTCGCGAGGATGGCACGGCGAGGCGCGTCTGCTGCGGCACCTGGAGCAGTGCTCGCCCGCGCAGATAGAAAGGGAGAGGATAGGGAGATGGGAGTGGCAGAGACGGATTGGGAGGAGCTTCAGAGGCGGCGGCGGCAGATTGGGACGAGATCCAGAGCTCTGCGGCGTCGTCCTGGTCCCAGCGACATGAGCCTATGCCTGGGCGTCCTCGCCGTCCACCACGACCGGCTCCACCAAGGTGATTCCTGTACTGACACTTGATTGCTCATTGCTGAATGAACTGAACCAACTGAACTTAACTGTCTATCATGTTCAGGACAATGAAGGACAAGCAGACTCAACTGTAATGCTATTTGCTCGTCAAGCATCATGTCGATCTTCAGATGAAGGATGAGAATGGGTCAAGTGTCATCTGCCAAGGAACATGCTACCTTACACTAGCTGTATCATGCAGTTGGGCATGTGCTTTTTTTAATTGCAAAATCAGTTGTACGAGTAGCACTGGCTGGTAGTATATATTCATTTTCTAGAGCATATAGGTGCTCGCTGTTTTCTATGTCAGGGTTGCAAGTTCAGAACTTAGTTTCATATAACAGAAACATGGTCCAAGTTTCTGTGTTTCGACGTTTGTTGTCGAAATTAGACAAGTTGTAAAATGCGATTTTTGTCTGAAATATATTTGGATGTTCTGAAATCAATAGTGGAATGCATGTCTGAATAATCTAATAATTGTTTCTGTGGAATGCATTATTTTGAATAAGCACTGCCTGTAAGGTTGCTATTCAGAGCAAAGCCAACAGACTGTACATGTACATGTTCCATTTCATAAGGTCACTTGACAACGAATGAGCACAGTTACATAGATTCATGATTTTGCACTCCATCAAAATGTAACTTCTTAACAGTGGTTTGCACTATAGCATCTTGATCAACTCCCATTAAGAGACTTGTGTATTCTCCTGGAATGTATGGAGCAGCCATTGCAGAAGGTTCTGGAATTAAATTGAAGTGTGCCATTGTAGAATTAGCATATCCACTTTGCAGGAAAGGAGCATCCATGGATGAAGATGGCCCAGCATTAAAATTCTGTCATATATTGCATAAGAAAGTGTTCAGGAAAGCATGCTTGTAATTATAAGGGAATAAATTGTGAAAATAGGTAATATCTTACTGTTATTTGGTTTGGAACAGAACTTTCATCTATTATTTCTACAACATTATTTTTCAGATCGTCACCTACAATAAAACATAGTTCAATATTTAAAAAACTTGTAGACATAAATTGTATTCTTTGGGCAGGTCAGTACCTTTCTTCTGAGAACCTTTCTTCTTCTTCCCTGACTTCTTTTCAACAACATTTTTAAAACGTGTATTCTTTGGACCTTTTATTACTTGAGGAATTTTAAATGATATTCTACCATTTACTGCATCTTGAACACATTCATTTGGAACTGGAGGAACCTCGTCGGATTTTTCATGTGTCTCACTTAGATAAGTATCCGCTTCCAAGTTGAAGTCATGTAGAGCTTTCTGCAATTTATCAAGAAGTTTTTGTGATGGCGAACACTTCAATGCAAGAGATGTGACCTAGCGAGATATAAGTGCTGCCTGTGATTTCAAATCTCCCTTCTCAGTTCCTTGCTTTTCAATATAAAATCCATTTTTCACATATTTTGTCCATCTAGGCAGTATATATTGCGATGGCAAATTGTATACTCCATTCAAATTGAAGACTCTGAGAGCATGCTTACATAATAAACCTGTAAGATATAGTTTTCTATTTAATTAATAAACCTATATTACACCTTACAAATGTATAAATTGAAATGTAGTAGTATATATACCTATGGATTCAAACATCCGGCAAGAGCATGTAATGGTGGAATCTTCGGTGTTCAATACTACTGTTGCTCCATGGTCAGACTGCATATACTTAACAAAGAATGTCAAGTGTGTCCTCGCAGTTTTCAACAATTCACAAGTCAATGTAAATTGCCTTTTAAATTCTTCCTCAAACTCTGAATACATTCTCCTTGTATATGATTCAGCTGCAGTATTTAACATAGGTAGGTTTGGAATGTATGTAACTGGATTCTTTCGGCGGGACTGAAAATCGGCATCCAACTCATTTGCACGGAGACTAGCTGCAACCTTGTCACATTCTACAAGGAGTTCCGAAAGACCAAGTTTTCTACGAAATCTTTTCTTGAAGACATTGTTCATACCTTCACTCCTTTGGGTCGAGTTCATGTCTGCTGTAAAAGAGTCGCGATATATTGCAGCCCACTTTGCCCTCAAAGCATATAGATTTGCCATCCATGAGTTTTCCTCCAGGTTGTATTTGGCCAACAATTCATGCCATTTCTCTATGAAGTATGTCTCAGATCTGTCTTCGTACACACATTTTTTGAAATCCGATAGAAACTTGTTATCTGACTCATTCTTATCCAACTCATTCTTATTCGACTCATGAATTACGTGACTCAGATGTTTAGCAGCATTTAAGCAAATATGCCACAAACAAAGACGGTGGCTTGTATTTGGGAATACATAAGCAATTGCTCCTGCCATAGCCGCATCTTGATCAGTGAAAATTGTGCTAGGGTGCTTTCCTGACATAGCTGTTAGGAAGGTTTCAAAAAGCCAAACAAATGATTCTATAGATTCATTAAATATAAGTGCACATCCAAAAATTATTGTCTGCTTGTGATGGTTGGTGCCAAGAATCGGAGCAAAAGGCATTTCAAACTTATTAGTTTGAAATGTGGTGTCAAATAACACAGCATCACCAAAGCATTTGTAATCCATGATGGATTGACCATCTGCCCAAAAAAAATTTGCTATACGGCCATCATTCTTGTCTACCTGAATAGCATAAAAAAATGTAGGATCTTGTAACTGCTTATTTCTCAGGTATTCAGATAAAGTTTGTGCATCATTGGCTTCTAAATACTGTCGTCGCTCGCGACCAATCTCATTATAGCAATCCATCTTAGCAAAAGGTAAGTTCTCTTCCCCACCATAAAACTCTTTCATGAACTCATAAACTTGGGAAGGCTTCATTCCAGCTTCCCGTATCTGCCCAATTAGTTTCCTGTCTGCTTCAATAACTTGTCGTTGGGACCTCAGCTTGTGTGACTTATTTGGACTAGCAAGATAATGATTGTGCTCTTGTATGACCTTTTGCACTGTCCAAATCCCCTCCTTGCTGATACTAAACTGAACACGAGCATCACAATCCGTCCTTGTAATGTCCTTTTGTGATGACTCATTTTCTCGTTGTCCTTGGCTACTGTAAACCATATATTTCTGAGATAAACTACCATCTTTGCGGTGCTTTGTCCGGCTCTTTCTAACACTGAATCCAATCTTGCCAGCATAGGTGTTGTACATCTCATAAGCTTTTTCCTCGGATTGAAAAGTCATTCCAACTTCAGGAATAATCAAATTTTGCCTAGCTTTATTAACCACCTCCTGCAAATCAATTGCTAACTGAAGATGTACTATAATAAAAACAAAATAGCATATGTTCTGACAAATTTGTTACTTATATGATTTTTTACCTCATCAAGTGCTTCATTCTCCACGGGTGCAGCATCAATTTCTAATGCACATGAATCCTCCATGACAGAAGAAGATCCCATCGGGTCAACAGCTGCGATCCCTCCTTGGCCCCCAACATCATCCATGGAGTCTACTGGTTCATCCACGGAGACGGCGGCGGCGGCAACTCGTCTAGGGCAAGGCACTGATCAGTGGCGGTGGCGTCCGTATTCAACGTGACTTCGGGTCGCGTCGTTCAATATTCCTCAACACAACTCAAACGAGCCGATTTGGTGCCGTCGTTAGCCGATGCGGAGCCGACGGGAACGCACGCAAGCCGCCTAGTTTCCGGCTGTCGTCCGATGCAAGGCGCATATACGTGGCGTCCATCCAGCCGAGGTGAGCAGCAGCCGCACCGTGCGCCCGTCGCTCATACAATTTTCTTCCCGTAGAGCTGAAGACTGCCGCCGAATTGTTGAAAACATAGAATCGTCTAGCAGTGGATCCAGTGGGAACTATACTTTGCATTTGGGATAAACATGTAGAACAAGTATCGAGATCAGAGAGAGGGAGAGTGGAGAGAGGTAGGGGTGCAAACCGTGAGGTTGGAGCTCGATCTTGCGACGGTGTCGAAGTCGGTGGAGCTTTCCCGTCGCTGACAGCCTCTTCCCGATCGGTAGGGTTTCGAGGTGGGTAGCTACTGTGGCGGTGAACCTCGCGTTCCGAGCCTCTGCCCCCACCTCCTCTTTAATGTGCTGCGCGACAGGGGCCCACCAGCCGGGTCGTTGGGCTGGGCGTCCCCGATCAGGACGCGGTCAAGGGGTCCAGTTAGCCGTTGGGCTAACTGGTGGAGATCAATTCCAACATTCTCCCCCTTGATCTCATCTTATACTTAACTTTAAACTTTGACTTTAATTGCTTTTACTTTTATTTGTTTCATCACAAATCAGTGTATAGAGCATGCCTCATCGTCACGGTCAGTCGCCGATAGATTTAACAGCTACAATACACATCTCTGATCTGAAACAGATTCTTAAACTTTGGGGCCCTTTATTGTCCAGAAATCATAGGCTATACCATAGACCCATGTCGACTGTGTGTTCTCTGAACACACTGGGTGGTAAGCCTTTGGTAAGCGGATCCGCAAGCCTTGCTTGTCACTTTTACATTCAATATTTTAGTATGATTCCGGACTTTCTCCTCAACAACGTATAACTTTAGTGTCAATGTGTTTGGCAGCATACTTGACTCGTTGTCATAGGAGCAAAACTACTTAAATGGTTATTGCTGTTGATAACCATTATCAATTCCGGGTATAAGTTCCTTAACCATTTTGCCTGTCCCTCAGCCTCATATCATGCTATATTACAACTTTACATCACTGATGATGCTAGAACTGTTTCTTTTGGAGCTTTTCCACAATAAAACTCCAACTGCGAGTGTTAGCTACTATGTGGGTTTCACTAAACATCTCGCCAAAATTTAACATTTGTACCCACAACTACTTGAGAGTACTTGTACTTTCTTTCTTAGCATGAGACCGATATTCTTAACTCCATTCCAGTGATCTATATCTGGACTGGACTTTTACCAAAACAACCCGGATACGTGAACTGTGTCAGGGTAAGAACTTATCTTTGTACTCATTAAGCTTCCAACAGCTGAAGCACATAGGACGTCCATCTATAACAATCTTACATTGCTTTTGGAACATTAAAGTTCTCAAAACTATTACCCTGACCATGAGAACAGGCGTAGGTTACCCGCATAGGTACTTTATTTCTTTAGAAACTTTTCTTAGCATGCCTATGCGATAGTCATAATACCCCTTTTCTTTTATCTCGGTGAATTTCAATTCATATAACGAGATACATTTCACCAAGAATTTTCTTATTGAACCTTGAGGACAAGAACTTCTTCTCATGCAGTAGATTGACATCACTATTAACAATTAAGGTGTCAACCACACAAGATTAGGAAATGAATTTCCTCTTCTATAACTTTGTACAAACGCAATTGTCCTCTCATTCTCTTTAACCCAAAATTTCTAATTGACTCTTCAACTTTAAATGCCACTGTCTAGAGATTTGCTCTAGTCTATAATAGATTTCTACAGGTGGCATCCCTTACGTTCTTTTCTTTCCATGACAAAACCTCTGGATTGTGCCACGTAGTCATTTTCATGCAAATTCCATTGGGAAATGCTGTCTCTACTTTCATCTGATGTAACTCAGATCATGATGTGCCACTAGCACTCATTGTAATCTATTCATTCGCTTCGCGCAAAAACTTTTGATTCAAGTCGCGCTCCACATCTTTACATATTTCCTTTGGAGTCACATTTTGTCTTGTAGACCCATTACAATCTACTGTTTTGGCTCCTTAGGAATTTATTCTAGATCCCAAAGTATTATTAGTATTATCGATTCCATTTCATCTTTCTTCGCTTCTTGCCACTTGGACGAGTGAACGTCTCTCATGGCTTCTTCAAATTAGGTGGGATTACCCTCCATTTGAATTTCACTAATATAGACTTTATAATCATCAGAAATATCTGATTTTCTTATTCTTTGAGACTTTCTGGGGCCTTAGCTACTAGCATTTCTTGACCTTTATTGCCAAAAGACAATTGATTCTATAAGGTCCTGTGTAACAAGATCCTTGTTTACATTATTCATCCTCCTTGCGGAGTCAAGTTTCTTTGTACCATGCTCCCCCAGATTGTCCCATCTTTAATTTTCTTATTTTGGGTTCAATCTGCTCATATGGTGCATTTAACACCTATGGTGCATTCAGCACCGCCTTTAAAACTCTGAACACGTCCAGTATAAATACTGGCTGACTAGGTCCATGAATTTAACTATATCTTTACTTTAGGGGTATCGATATTATGACCGTCTTACTCCCCCGACGATCACATTCATTTTTATAGATCACTTTAGTATGCATCGCATTATCTGAATTATGGGGAAATATCTTTCTTAATTGATCTCACCTTTCTTGTGGTACTAACTTTTCTACCACAATTTCGAAAACTATTTAAAACTCTTGTGAATGAGGAAACTTTGATTACTTTCTTCATCCACATGATTACATCATGCAAATGAAATTATTTCTTAATTCGTTGGGAGTACTTTTTTCTCATTTCACTTCAAAAACTCAATAGAGTCTTTTATCATTTATACTTTCACAAGTCACGCTTGCATGTCATTCTTATCTTGAGGTTCGTCTATAACTTTCTGTTCTCCTTAAACTTATACTAGGATAGCATAAGAGCTACCCTAATCTTTCTCCCTGTGCGGGATACTCTCAAAGCACATGAGTCATCACAACTTTCTCCCGCCATGCAGGATAAATACTATGTCAAATTTCTCCCGCCATGCAGGATTGATTAACATAAGTACTATGCCAACTTTACCCCGCCATGCGGGTATTTTCTCAAACTTTTCCCGTCATACAGGTACTATCACAAACTTTTTCCCGCCATGCGAGATAATTTTCTTGAAGGGACATAAATGTCAATATTGGCTCATATTCAATCATCAAATTTAGAAATAAATCCAAATACTCTTTAACACACATGCTTAATCCGACGTTGGTCAAATTAAACATGCATGTCACTTATTACATTTCAAATTATGATGATTAAGACTAAAAATATATTACTTATTATTATTATTTTAAAGAGTACATAAAATACATCTCTTAAACTAGGCTCTTATTGTTCTATTTCTTGGATCAATATCCTAGAATTCTTTCTTCTGAAATCATTCTTTAAAGAGACCGCAGTCCCTTACATAATTGTCTTCTTTCTGTAAATTACACTTTTCATCTTCTGAGTCATAAGTACCCAGCTCATTTCCTTTTCACCCTTCAAGAATAAAGGCATGAAGTTCTTGTCTGAAAACATTAATCAATAATCAACAATAATAAGCATGAAAATAACCCTACATTGGTCTGGTTAAAGACATGCACATTAAACTTTTAAATCTTTATGTTCTATTCTATATCACCGTTGGGCAGAAATAGAATAAAACAACATTCCTCTACATTAATTCCACATCACCGTTGGGCAGAAATGGAATTAACATATGAAAACTCAATTATCTTATAACCCTCTTCAAAATTAAATTCTCCCGTTGGTTCGAATTTAATTATGAAGATCGTCATCATCATTGCAGCGGAAACATGAAAATACATTACATTCTGCTCGCTCTTGGAGTATCTTTTGTCTCTCATCTATTCTCTGAAAAATTGTTCACTTTGATGCAAAATTCATCAGAGATTTAAACTTTAAACATAAAACTCATAGAATCATAATATTGTTATCATCAACGTTGGTCAGAAAATAACAATATCATAATTTTCTTTAAACATAAACTCTTAAATAAACTTATAATATTGTTATCATCAATGTTGGTCAGAAAATAACAATATTATAATTTATCTTAACAATAAACAGACTATTCCTCCAATTAAAGTTTTACTGTTGGTTCCAACTTTAACTGGAGGATCAACTTTTCATTATCATTTACTGAATACTGCTCTTCAAATTAAATCCTCTCGTTGGTTCGGATTTAATGAGAAGACAATCGACTTTAACTTTTCTTTGCAGCGGAAAAATTAAAAATTCTTAAAACAAGATTCATCTACTTTTCAGAAGCATTTCTCTATGCTCATCTATTCTCTGACAATTTTATCCCGTTGGTTCAAAATTGACAAAGATTTAGGCATATTCTTTAAATAAAATCATCATAAATTTGCTTCTGAAAATAATAAAACAATTGACTCTATTACTTGTTCATTTCGGCCTGAGGCCCAATTCTCACGGCCTGAGGCCCAGCTTGTCGCGCGCCGCCTGTGCGCAAGCCCGTGGCCCAGCGTGAGCTGGCTAGCCCACGACCACCATGGCCCAGCCGCGCTCGGCTGCTCCTCCGCGCCCAGCTTTTCTGCGCGGCCCAGCAGCTGCCGCGGCCCAGCGAAATCGCCTAACAGGCCGACCGGCAGAGCAGCCCAGCAGCAGCAGCGGGCTCCTAGCTTCGGCCCAGCGCACAGTGGTGGCCCAGCCGCAGAAGCCCAGTTCGCTCGGTGGCCTTTTCCCGCGCCCAGGCCACAACGTGGGCCTGGGCCGGCATTTCGCTCGCCCGCATGGGCCGTAAGTCGGTCCATTCATCGTCAGCCGTCCAAACTGATCCGACGGCCGGGCGCGATCCTCGTGAGATCAAACACCCGCACCGCCTGCTTCCCTGAAACCCTAGCCCCATTCATTTCCGTCTCCACCTGCTCTCTCGCCGAACGCGTATGACCTGGAGCGGCGGCCGCCGCCGCCGGCGAGGAGTGGCACGCGCCAGCGGCTCCTCTGCCATTCTTTCCTCCCTCCCCTCCTTTGCTGTTCTTTTCTTTTCACTTCCTTCTCTTTGTTTTGCGCCGCACCGAAGATGCAGCAGCCGCCATCCATGGCGGCCGACGCGGAGGGAAAAGGGGCGGCGCTGCCGCGGGCCCACTCGCCGGCGAGTGCGCTCCCCTGAGGTAGAGCGCGCCACCGTCGAGTGGCCCCGCATCGGCGCCCTAAGCCCGTGACCGTGCACCGGCGTGACCTCTCGGCTGGCTCTGTCTGTCCGCGCACCACCGCCCTGAAGATGGCCGGCGGCGACATGTCTCCGGTGAGGAAGACAGGTAGGGGTCCTCTCCCCCCCCCCCGGATCCTTTCTTTGACCCACGTAGGGTTAGGATTTCGGTTCTGTTGACGGCTTGACCTTCTTCCCGTGTGCCGGCGAAGCGGCAGCGCGGTTCTTTTCCCGTGCGCCGGCGGAGTTCCGGCGAGCGGTGGCTTCCCGCGCGGCATCAACAGACGCCGACGGTGGTAGATCAAGGTAGGGTTAGGGTTTGGTTTCTTTGCCGATTCACATGGATCGGTTGATTTCTTTTCATTTCTTTTCTTCCTATCCCAACTGGATCCACACACTAGACTGGCTCTCGATACCATTGTTGAAAACATAGAATCGTCTAGCAGTGGATCCAGTGGGAACTATACTTTGCATTTGGGATAAACATGTAGAACAAGTATCGAGATCAGAGAGAGGGAGAGTGGAGAGAGGTAGGGGTGCAAACCGTGAGGTTGGAGCTCGATCTTGCGACGGTGTCGAAGTCGGTGGAGCTTTCCCGTCGCTGACAGCCTCTTCCCGATCGGTAGGGTTTCGAGGTGGGTAGCTACTGTGGCGGTGAACCTCGCGTTCCGAGCCTCTGCCCCCACCTCCTCTTTAATGTGCTGCGCGACAGGGGCCCACCAGCCGGGTCGTTGGGCTGGGCGTCCCCGATCAGGACGCGGTCAAGGGGTCCAGTTAGCCGTTGGGCTAACTGGTGGAGATCAATTCCAACACGAATATGTCCGAGCCGCACGGGCGCGCCCGGCCATAGGACCGGGAGAAATGCTGTGAGGCCAACGGGACAACCTGAGGTGGCTGTAGCCTGTAGGTGCTTCCCAAGTTCTGTGCCTACGCTATGCATGGTTGGAGGCGCGTGTACGTCTGCCGGCTGGCTTCGCTGTTGATCGATCGTCTCATTTGTCAGGTACAAGCCGGCCCTGTTTGCTCGAACTTATCACCTCGGCTTATCACCCATGGTATATTGTTTTTTTCTTATAACAAAATAGTATTAGTCGGTTTATCAGCCATAAAAACCATTAACCGAATAGCCTTGCGAGAGAGGCCTGTGCAAGTAGGGCTAGGCCGTGCCATGGCAAAAGGTGGTTAGCGTCACATGCGTTCCTTTGCTTTCTTGACCCGTGAGGCTCCGTTTGCCTATGTCTCATGGGTATACGACATTACCATTACCTCAACTTTCCAAACAAATAATTAAAACAAAGAAAGTTTGAATACATTTTGAGGTTCTTAAAAAAAAAGAGAAGGAACGAGGTAGGTTGGTCCGGCCGAACTAGCACTCCTCTGTCTCAATCTCTCCTGGTTAGCTTATAAAAAAAAGGTTTATACACCAAAATGACACATTCTCTGAATTTAGGGACCGGGACAACACATGTCCGCAAGTTCGAGGACCGGTCATATCGCTAGAATACAAACAAAGCAAAGTTGCAAGCGCCTTTTCGAAGCTAATGAAATTTCTTGGTGGGGTCACTAGGCCCTGCCCCCTCTTGTATAAGCTGATCAAGATTTTTTGTTTCTGCAATCAGCCGATAGTGCACCCAGCACCACCTCCCTCCTGAACTAATGGGCTAATGGCATGGCACGTAACGTTTCACCCCAATCTTATAAATATGATAAATGTCACGAGGGAAATGAGATACGTAGAAAATGACCGTATTGTTGTCGTATACTGCATGTGGACACAAGGCAGCCAGCAGATGGCACAGGCAGCGGATTTTATTTTCTGACACGGAATGATCGAAAAGAGCGTGTTGCACTTGCCAACAATGATGCGGTCAGCCGACAAAACACTCCAAGGGAACGAAAGCCATGCAGCAGTCAGCAGGACGGATAAAACTGCACACTATACAAAACCAGCGTGGAGTACTTTCAGCACAATAAACCAGCGAAACGAACAGGGTGGCAAATATTGTTCCTGCAGCCCTGCAGATTTCGTTTTCTGCAAAAATAAAGGCCTTGTTTAGATTCTCCGAAACTCCTGAAAAAAACACTATACAAAAAAACATTTCCCATCACATCAAATTTATGATACATGCATGGAGTACTAAATGTAGATAGAATCAAAAATTAATTACACAGTTTGGTTGTACTTTGCGAGACGAACGTTTTGAGCCTAATTAGTCAACGGTTGAACAATTATTACCAAATACCAATAAAATGTTCCAGTGTCGCTACAGTTAATTTGACACTCTAAGTTTAGTGACCTAAACGAGGCCAAAGCTTAGATGACGCTTGGCGTGGACAGTCATGGCTTGCTTTGGCATTTGATTATTCAAGCTGTACTATGTGACAAGATTGGCTTGTTTAGTCCAGAGCTTCACTGTGCAGAGTTGACAAGATTGATGGCGTTGCATTATTTGTAGCTTGTAATATCAAGGCATGGGCTATATTGATTGTGATTGCTTATTAGTGTGTACTGAATTCATCAATTTTACTTTCTGAGTTCATACCCAAATTTCAATATTACTTTCAGAGTTCATACCCAAATTTCTATATCAAGATGGTCCTATCAGAGGTCACTGTACCACGAAAACAAAAGTTGGTGTCCATTTGGGCTACTCCTTTTGAACAAGAAATAGCAGGTGCTCTACTTTTGCAGTTTGTATGTTTTTTTTTCAGTAAAGAGAGAGTTGTATGAACTAAGCATGATTGTTAGTACAATCGGTGTTAATGAGACGCTAGACACAGTTGCTTGTCCCAACCAAACTGCGGAGTGTTTGTTTCGTCTAGCTAAAGCATTTGCTACTTGGTTACAATCTCTCTTTACATAAACTATCTTCCACTCGCTTAGGAGCAGGGCGAGTCCCCGCTTCAGCAATCACAAATCTAATCTCCAATTTTTCCGCTGCTGAACTTCTCATAGTGTTGATGATATGCGATAATGCGAACAATTCGAGTCAATGATGATCGGAGAGTGACACCATTGCATGGCCAAGCATAGACCCATGACGCAAGCCTTTGCTACTGGTGCACTACCGCATCTGAAATGAACGCACCAATATGTGAAAATGACAACACCTTTGCAGCCCCTGTCTCCGATTGTTCCGCGAGCGATCCTGTCTTCAGTTTGTATGTTAATTGAGTACTTGACATGTCACGAACAGGGTTTAAAAATTCACCAAAATTTCACGAGAATTTTGGTAATTTAGGGGTGCCTAAAAGAAGATTTCAAAATTTTTATTACCCTAATACATGTGTTATAACTCTAAACTCATATTTTCTATTATTTAGGTTGTATATTCTTCTACTCAATAAATGTGTACGCATAAATCATGCTCATATTATGTCCAGATATAAAAAATTTTAGAAAAAATTAAAGAAAACACACTTCATGTTTAAGTATCTCAAAAGTTCTAGTGAAATTTTTAGTGAATTTTGTGAAATTCAGTAATTTCGGGGGTGACTAAAAATTTTCTAATATCGAAGATCAACATCACTGTGCTCCGCTAAATCTTTGCAAAACATCAACCGCCTATAGGTGCCCAAGAAGAAAGCTCACAAACTAGGCAAAATGAAGAGAAATTGCCTTTGCGACCAAAATTTGCTATGCCAAATATTTGGCAAGTCAAAGTTAGGCAAAAAAATATCACAGATTTGGCAAGTTAAATGTGAGATGTTAGCATGTTTTAGTAGCAAACCAAATGACAACTAAATTCATGGCAAATTTTGGAAGCGAACCAAGCATTTGTGTTATATGTACCACTAGCAAAAATGTATGTGCATTGCTACGGGACGTATAGTTTATAATATGCACAATTGGACGACATGAAGATCAGAAAATTTATTTAACAATCGCTTCATGCGTTCTCATTGATCTTGGAATCAAAGTCTATAACGGGTTTGGATGTGCTCTACTCACTCTTTTTTTTTTGCGAGGAATGCTCTGCTCACATTCATATGTATAGACATAGGACGCTTGAAGATTTATTCAATGATTGGGTCATGCATTTCAAATTATCTTGGGATCGAACTCAGCACCGTGTATTTTCACACTACTTTGACTCATTAAAGTATGGAGAGAGCAAATAATAAAAAGCACTTGATACCTTAGTATTGGTACTGGCAAATATGCTCGTGCGTTGCAACGGGAGAAAAAACATCAAATAATCATGCAAAGCAACGACAGAATGTTACGTATCTATTTATGTTCTACCTTTTTCAAAAATTTATAAAAGCTATAATTTATTTTATTGTTAACCATGACGTCCATGGTATTAGCTAATATTTATAATAATACGTAGCTTGGAGACACATTTATTTATATTAAATTTGATAACAAACCTTTTAATATTTTAGTCCACGGTTTGATTAGTTAGACCATTCAGCTGATCTAGAATCTTATAAGAATAAACTTTATTGAAATTTAAAGAGTTTTTTTTAATTCACTTACCACTGTGGATGTATCTTTTTCTATCATTGTTTTAGTAGTTCGTTTGCTTGAAAATGATGCTTCTCCTGATGGTGTGTTTTTTTTGTCCACGTCTTTTATATTGGAGTCAAAGAATCGATCTAGTCGTTTTTTCCTTTTTGCTTTATATACTATTGACAAATAAGTGCTAGAGTTTTTGTTTGGTCTCATTTGTGCCCTCTCCTGGTTTGGGTTTTATATCTGTTATAATCAGCCATGTCAGAATACGTTTTGTATTGGAAATTTGATTATTTTTTCAGAAAAGAAATCGGCCAAGAAAAATATAATATGCTTTTGTTTATATGATACTGAATGGGTTGAAAAATAGAAAACTCTATTGGCCGCCGGTCGTTTTGCTGCTCCTTTTCTTCCTTCCGCAATCGGCATCCTCCCCCTGCCGCCCATTTTCTCATTAGCTTTTTCTGCTCCCGAGGCCGCTGGGACCTTGCTGGCTAGCAACTCCGGGGCTGCACCTTCGCTGGCATATGAGAATTGCGCCCCCGCCGCGAACTTGCGAGACTATTGGCCGGCGCGCCGCTAGCCGCCCGACTCCCCATGCTCCAGCCTGCCACCGTGCGCCACTGCCGGGCGCCGGATGCCCTTCGCGGCTCCACGCAGGGCCGCAGTCACAGTGCCGGCCGCCGGCCTGGCTGACGCCCACCAACTTCGCACAGGTGCGTGTGCGGCCCCAGCCTGCCACCGCGCACCACTGTCGGCCGCCGGACGCCCTTTGATTTGGTGGGATGAGCTCCCTCGTTGGAGGCGGAGGCGGCCGGTGCTGCGCGGCCTCGAGCGGCCTCCAGCAAGGGCAAGGGGTTCCAGGGTCTCGATTCCAGACGTCATGTGCTTCCTGCCCGAGCTTCTTCTAGGAGAATTATTTTTCTTTTATTTGAGCTGATATTTATGTTCTTGTCTTGGCGTAGCTTCCTAGAGTCTGTTTTCATCTTGTCTTGTATCTTTTCTCTCCTAGTCTTTGCCCCTTCCAAGTTATTGTTGATTCGTGTTCTCGCTCAACAGATTACACAGATACTTTATGATCCCGTGGAGATTTGGAAAGGCAGGAACGATCCATACTTTGTGATTAAGGGAAGGCGGAGGACAACACGCAAGCAAGTCTCGCTCGGGTCAATTACGGAGGGGAGTCCGTCATGTAAAGTTTTATATGGACGCTTCTAGCGCCCGGACGTCCGGATCCATGGGGCCGTCCGGACGCACCTTAGGACCCTTATGCGCCTTCCGCACGGGAACGCCCTCCCCACGGGAAAAGAAGAAGAAACGAAAACACACCTGCTGCTGCCGCCCCCACGCACGCCCCGCGCAGAGAGAGAGGAAGTAGATCGGAACATCTCCGCACCCCCACGCGCACGGAGGAAAGTAGGGTCGAACCCCGCCCCGCCCGCAACGCGCACGGGATCCGCCAGCCCCCGACCTCTCCCGCGCCCCCCAGCACCTCCGCCTGCCGCCAGCTCGCCCCCCAGAGCCCACCCCCAGCTCGCCACCCCCCTACCTTGCCACTGCAACAGTAGCAGGAAGAAACTGAAACAACAAAAGCAACACTACTACAACATCAACTGACCTATTGCAACATCGACTGAATATATTACTTGTTGCAACAAAGAAAATTACTTGTCGCAACATCAAATCAAAGCAACTGCAACAAACAAAACAAAGCTACTGCAACATCCGAAAAAAAAATACTAATGCATACTTGTTGCAACAAAAGAAATTTACTTGTTGCAACATCAAATCAAAGCAACTGCAACAATCAAAACAAAGCTACTGCAACATCCTGAAAAAAATGGTAAATGCAAACTTGTTACAGCAGCTACCCAAAAGCTACTACAACAACGGCAATACAAGAATGAAACATCAACAAAAAACTAATGAAACAAAAAGAAGAAAAACTTGTACAACAGCAAAATGATACTACTGCAACAACATAAACAGGCCTGTTGCAACAAATCTCACCGGAAACCCTAAACATCGTTGTATCTCTCAGATCTAGAACCAGAGGAGTAGGAGGAGGAGGAGAGCTCGGATCCATAGGGAGGAGGAAGGAGGCGGAGGAGCAGGGCTCGGATCCAGATAAAAAGACCCCACCTACCTCGTCGGGGAGTCGCGGCTGGGGGAGGAGGGATGCAGGGAGGCAGGAGATGGCACGGCTCGTCGGAAGCCGCCGCCGTCGCCCTCGACTCCGGTGCCATGGAGGTCGCGGGAAGGAGGAAGGGAGGGAGGAAGGGGGCGCCAACGGGACGGCGATGAGCTCAATCCGAGCATGGCTCCCTCGGAGAGCAGCAGCGAAGGCAACGCTCGAGTAGGCAGCGAGCGGAGAGTGGGCGCGCGCGCGTGAGCAGCAGCAGGGCGGAGTGAGCGAGGAGGGCCGCAACACGCTCGAGGAAGAAGAGTGGGTGGCGGGGCGTATGGCCTCTGGCGAAAGGATAAGGACGGGCCGAGTCAAGTCGCTGCACCGCGGGCTCGGTCAAGTTGAGCGTGTCAGGCGCGTCGAGTCCGTCCGATGCGTCCGGACGGCCTAGAGGCTTTACCGAAGTTTTATTTGATTGCCTAGATGTCGTGAGTTGTGGCAGAACCGCCTAATTTAATACCCTCCCAAGAGTACTTGTCTTCCATTAGACACTAAGTACCCAAGGGAGAGCACTAAACTCTGCGATTCCGTCGAGCACACCCGAGGGAGAACTCGAAAATCTACATTTTTACCTCAGGATCATAAATGAGAGATAAAGCTTACAACATCTTTACCATTTCTTACATCACTTTTAGTACAACATCAGGGTAATCCATTGTTTAATTATAACAGCAGAAAATAAAATGTTATCAGAGTTCAGCGGAAATGAAACCATTTGATGATGAGTTAAATATTATCATGATGAACATTTATATACAAGAATTCATAATAGGTGGTAAATCTTTCCTTTGTAAAACATTTTTGGTGAGAGTTATAAATCAACTCTATATCCGCAACGTAAGGGAAATCCTCACTGAGCCCACCAGGAGGTTTCCACACATAGAAGTCAGCTTCAAGAACACCTGTCACCTGCAACAGGGTAGAACAAACCCTGAGTACTCAATTGTACTCCGCAAGACTTACCCGTCAGAAGGAAAGAAAAGACTCCAAGGATATGTAAGGCTATCTGGCTTGTGGGTCATTGCAACCGCAGGAAGCATTACTAAAGGTGCATCCTTATATTTAACTTTTATTAGCAGTCATCAGTAGTTCATTAACCCACCATTCTAGTAAGCACCTGTTCTACTTTCAAGCAAAGGTTGAGCCATCAGAACTATTTTTCCATCTTTCATCTTTCATTCCTTACTACGGTGCCAGAGTGCAGTCAAGTCGTACCGTCACGTAGAAACGGCGATTCGCGAATCAATGTGCCCAGCTGGGTACCCCGAAAACACACGCCTCGCTCGCACCCCAGGCACGAGCGAGACCAACCCGTTCCACTCCTGTCACAGGTTCCAGGTCCCCGTCCAAACTTGGACTCCAAGCCCCCACACTTGAGGCCCGGCCTCAAAGTGGTGCTTAGACCTCCACCTATCCCCGCCTCCAATCAGTCGGTCCGGAAAGAGCCGGAGCCCATGACAAGAGAGTAACAAGTCTTCCTAGCCCCCATCCGCTAGTATATGCTCGGGATAATAAATCTGTGACTTGACCGGGGATCCAGTGCAACGAACGGTCCTTAATCGACACAGGCGGGACAAATGCAACCAGAGCCTCGCTCGGATTGCCCAACCAAGTCCATATCCAATTCCAAGTATAGTCCCGACCGGTCTCCAATTATTATCTATATATAATCCATGTGATAGTAACATGATAGTAGTAGCAATAATATATTTCCTATCTCTCGCGAGTGACAGGCAATCACTCGACTTCTACCGGAGTCCTGTAGCATAGCAATCTACACGATCTTGACATACTAGTAGGACTCATGGGATCAGGATATATATGCGAGTGGGTTTCATTCAACTCCTTAAAACTTAATGCACAAGCATAAATAAAGTGCAGCATAATAGAGGTTATGCACCGGGGCTTGCCTGGGTAAAAATATAACCAAATGTTAGTATGCCATCTCCGGGGTACGATCACCATGGCATCATCTTTTGGGTCAACGCCAAGTCCTCCGGTTGATCCATCGATCCATCATCGTTCCTATTATGATTTACGCGAATGCAATGCAGAGACATAAGTAAAAGACAGCAATCGCAACTCTCGTCGTACGACTACGTCTCGCAAGCTAACGAGCTAGCCACACAGAAACTCACTAGGCCACGTATCCACGTTGTCGATTCAAACGTTATTTCTTAACAAGTGTTTTAGTTATATAAACCCGAGATGTCGCGTTATTCATTTTATCGATTTACTACATATTCAAACCAGAGCTTATTAATTATCCTAACAATTAATTATTTTGGAACTACAAAAATTACAGTGGACACCTAGTAGTACTAGAAGTTTACTATAAAATTTCTAGGATTAATGCTATCACTGATTATTCATAACACTGCTTACAAGTTTATGTTTGATAATATTAAATATCTCGAAGTAATTAAAGCAAGCCTAAAAATATTATAAAACTACGTGAACTAATTACACCTTTATCTAGATCATGATTTTTATTTGATTTATTACGGATTTACTATGAATTTCTAAAGGTTCAATACATTTAAGAAAAGACAAGAAGCTAATGACATAATTAACTAATCACATAATTTCAAATGAGCTTTAAAAATTATAAAATTAATATGGAAGATAGAGTTTGATTTTAGATGAATTTAGGAAGAAGAATTCCTGGAATCCGAGTTGATATGATGGAGATATAAAATTCGCAAGATAGCTGTTCAGGTAAATAAACACGAACTTTTGAAAGAGACGTACATGGGCTTGCACGTGAAGCTGAGTTTCGTGCTCGCGAGGCACGTCCGCCATGGATGACCGCTCGAGCTAGTGGATGCAAGTAATTAGAGGGAGGTGAGTGGCAGCTCGGAGCTCTGCTCGACCATAGCGGCCATGGTAGCGTGCTCTCTGGCGCGGAAAAACCAGGCGAGCGCGTACTGGACATGGAGAGAAAGCGAGGCAGGACGGTGGTGCCGGTGGTCGAGCATGGGAAGGGACCGAGTGGAGGAAACGACGGTGGCCGAGCTCGAGTCCGACGATGGCCATGGCTGGCGCTTGCGTTTAGCGAGCAGAGCGAGAGAGAGGGCCGAGGACAGAGAGACAGCGAGGACGAACGAGGAGTTGTGCGCATAAGCCTCCTCCTATAGCTAGGTGCAGCAGCTCTTAATGCTCGGATGAACAGTGTTTTCTGCATGCTACAGTAACCTCTGTGCTGCTACAGTGTATTTCTGCGGCGCTACAGTGCTCTGCTCTGTTACAGTACCCCCTGCAGTGACATTGCGTGCTCTCTGGTTCTGGAATTCCTAGACCGCCTGCATCACGTCTGCCTTAACGGGCTCAAGGATGCGTGCCTCGATGCGAGCGAGATCAGGTTCAAAGCAGATCACAAAGCGATTTGTCAAGTTCAGTTATAATGCAGACCATTCAAACATCCAGAAAAACCAGCCTGCAGATCATGCTTTGGTTGGTTTGCATGATCAGATAAATTAAAGCTTTGGACTGACCAATAAGTATTTCACGTAATCGTCCCTACTACGTACTGACCCATAGGAATAAATATTAAGCACTATTTAATTATTTTGCTCAATATAATTTGTTAAAAAAATAGCACTCTTAATCCTAAGTTCATTCCCTTGCCAAAGCAACGAAAGGACTTATTTTTAATTTTTGGATCTGGTTTCTTGCAACCACAAACATGCGTCACATAAGAGTCGGGTATCATTTCATGAGCGATTAAAATTTTAAAACCCAAGAACTCATTCTGCTAATTTCTTTTAGGCCTTAATCGCATGCTAAGTACGTTAGTAACACCATGGGTGTTACATCCTTCCTCCCTTAAAAAGGATCTCGTCCCGAGATCCGGAACAAGAACAAAAGAGGGAAGCACGATTACATTTCACCGATCTGAGCTTACATAGGAGATTACACGACTTCAAACGCTAAACCATTCTGGAATCTAGAGATAACACGGCTAAGAACAAATCTAATACAACTCACAACCTCTCTAGAAATCGACGAAGACAGGGACAGTGGAAGAGCAATAAGAAAACGATTATCCAGAACATGGTGTATGCCCAACAAAACGCAGTGAGCAGTTGTGCTCGTTTTCCAAATCGAGTCCACTACGGATCTGTCCAGGCCACTTGTCCTGTGTTCAATTCCGCTACTATGAAATGGCACATAATTAGTTAGGGACGGTAGACCAAAATAATGGTATCAAAAAGAGGAGGAAATTTTGCCTCTTTATAATATAGAGATTTGCTATTTTCCAGGTGCCTGAAAAATAGCATCTCTTTAGGCAACGGCTTTGAACCATCAGATGAAGATCTAATGGATCTAAATTCACACAAAGAAAAGACAGATCAAAGGACCACCACGTCGCCTGAATAAAAAGGCAGATTTCAGGCACCTGCTTTTTATGAAAAGTGTATAATATAATATAATATAATATAATATAATATAATATAATATAATATAATATAATATATAGAAGAGTTCTATTTACAGTATTCAGGATCTAAGGAATCTATTTAGATTAGGATTCCTACTCCATATTGGTCTACACGCGAGCTATTTTAACTCGTATGAGCACGGGTTATATATATAAGTCCGGACAAAAGAAACTCTCTATTGTTCGGTAGTTAGAGGAAGATAGACAAAAAGAATGGATGGACAAAAAAAAAGAGCCTGAAATTTTATCTCTTTATTATTAGGTATAGGTATAGATATAGATATAGATATAGGTATAGATATAGATTTATGTTGTATCTCCAACTAACTTTAGCATGTCCACATAATATAGGCCTGTCAAATGTCAACTATGCAATACTGGGCCACATTAGGGTGGGCCTTGCGTCGGCCTTGAGATAAAGGAAAAGAAATAATGGTGGATTCTAATCTATTTGGGAATAAGTCTACTTTTCCCCCTCCAATTTTCACGAAAGTCCGCTTTTCCTCCCTCAACTCTAAAACCGGGCAAACCACCTCCCTCAACTTTTCAAACCGTGCATTTTACCTCGTTAGAGCGATTTCGAAGGCGGTTTTGCTACAGTAAACGGTGGTTTTGCTACAGTGAGGCGGTTTTGTCTTTTTCTTTTTAAATTTATTTCGGCTGAATCTTTGAAAAATCATAGTAAATTACAGAAAAATTATAAAATGAAAAATCCAATTTTATTGGACTCCACATGAGTAGATCTACACAGTGAACATATAATATGGTATGCTTTAGTACAAAGTTTTTGCTACCAAGGTTTTGTCTTTTTTTTTATTTGGCTGAATCTTTGAAAAATCATAGTAAATCACAGAAAAATCATAAAATAGAAAGTCTAATTTTTTTGGACTCCACATGAGTAGATCTACACAGTGAACATATAATACGGTATGCCTTAGTCCAACAAAATAATTATAGAAGCTGCAGCTATGAATTATTTCAATTAATTAAAAAAAGCATAGATCTAAAGCTACAATAAAAATTTTGTACTAAAGCATACCATATTATATGTTCACTGTGTAGATATGCTCATGTGGAGTCCAACAAAATTAGATTTTCCATTTTATGATTTTTCTGTAATTTACTATGATTTTTCAAAGATTTAGCCGAAATAAATAAAAAAAAGGCAAAACCTTCATAGCAAAAACTTTGTACTAAAGCATACCATATTATATATTAACTATGTAGATCTACTCATGTGGAGTGCAACAAAATTGGATTTTTCATTTTATGATTTTTCTGTGATTTACTATGATTTTTCAAAGATTCAGCCGAAATAAATAAAAAAAGAAAAAGACAAAACCGCTCACTGTAGCAAAACCACCGTTACTGTAGCAAAACCGCCTTCGAAACCGCTCCAGGGAGGTAAAATGCACGGTTTGAAAAGTTGAGGGAGGTGATTTGCCCGGTTTTAGAGTTGAGGGGAAAACGGACTTTCGTGAAAGTTGGGGGAGGAAAAGTAGACTTTTTTCCATCTATTTGCATCTGCCTGGCCTCTTACTCACGCCAGGCCCATTTTGGACAACCATTATAACAATGTCAGTCTTTTCTTCTTTATTATTAATGTTATTATATTTTGCAGGTTGTAAAAGGCCAACCTTCTAGGAAGTCCTATAAAAGTTATGTCTCTCTCCTAAGACACTGAAACCTAATCTTGTTTATGTGTAACTCAAATTTCTGAACAATTGGATTTATTTAACCACTTAGCTCTACCTTTTCTAATTTTGCTTACCTTTTCTAATTTGGCTTTTTTAAAAAAACATATCTTATGGAACAAACACATGTATGTTGTGAAGATTATATCATATTTTAAGGCTCATTGGAACAAAGGAACTTTGTAGGAAAATAAAGTGAATTCCTGAACTACTCGATTTGTTTAACCACCTAATAACTCTATCTAGCCAAGGAACATCTACTCTAAAATTCCTTCGTTTTTCCTATGTTACATCCAAACACTTCATGAAGTAATAATCTCTATGACATTCAAAAAAAGAGTAATAATTTCTATAGTTTCCCATTCTATAGGATTCAAGAAGTTAGGAATGAACTCAGTGTAGTTCAAGTTAAGTTATTGACTTAATGGGGGTGCTCATATTTTTATGAATTTATTTCAGTATTTAACAATGTTGTTCTTTCAGTGGTAGACAGCGTGTCTGTGGATAGCGAGATGCCTATACTGACTTACTTTGTCAATCTCAAGGTCTAATTAGGATAGGGAGTGTACGCATACATTCATATGGGTGAGTGTGCATATACGTATGATACTGTTATTAAAAAAGTTAGGACAACTCAAATCCCACTTTTTTCCTGATCCTACATTTTGTGATTTTTTTTATCAAAAAGTCCTTTTAAAGTTGGAACATCTCTCTTCTTACTGAGCGAAGCATTTTTGTGTCCGTTCACATCGCAATCTTTTCCATGAGTTATGTTATAGGTGGAACAATTTATGGAATACCATGCAAAAGTCATGCTGAAGGACCATAAAACTTCGAACCATCAGATGCAAATTTCTCGATCAGGTGTCCCTGCAGCCTGCAACTTGCTCCTCAAAGTCACTCGCAGCCGGGCTACATGCATGCACCACCAAAGTCCACACACCTTGCTATCAGAGAAGAATCGATCGGATAACCATAGATAACGAGAGCAGATTCTCTGGCGCACCTGGCCAATTGGCCATCCACCATTCAACTGGTGCTGTCGCGCGCGTGCTAGATTTGTCCTAGGTAGAAGTAACGATCTTTGGAGCTTTCAATTGATAGTTCAGCTTGTGAGTTCATGACTAAAATTGTAAAACATCATTGTTCAATATACAACGTATAGAGGACAGATGGCCAAATGTGTTACATTCTTCAGTACAATGACCCATTCCAGTGGATGTGGATCGTGGACGCACTAGGCGGCGTAGAGCTCAGGCTTGGACAGCCTCGGCGGAATGATCCATTCCAGTGGATGTGGATCGTGCACGCACTAGGGAATGATCCATTCCAGTGGATGTGGATCGTGGACGCACTAGGCGGCGTAGAGCTCAGGCTTGGACAGCCTCGGCGTCGGCACGGCCACCAGCGGCGTGGCCTTCTTCATGACGATCGCGAACTTCTCGTCCAGCTCCAGCCTCGCGCCGGCCGGCAGCTCCCAGTCGAACGCCTGCAGCAGCATGGCCAGCGAGTAGGCCGTCATCCGGTCGGCCATGGCGATGCCAGCGCAGATCCTGCGGCCGGACCCGAACGGGAGGTAGTCCATCTCGCTGCCGTTGAAGTCCCACTTGCGCCCTTCGCCGTCGCCCAGGAACCTCTCCGGGATGAACTCCTGCGGGTCCTTCCACACCGCGGGGTCCCTCATGATCGCCCACACGTTGACAAACACGCGGCACCCCGCCGGGACGCGGTAGCCGCCCACCGTCGCGTCCGCGCTGGGGCAGTGCGGCACCATCAGCGGCAGCGCCGGGTGCAGCCGCAGCGTCTCCTTGAGCACCGCGTGCAGGTAGTGCAGCTGCGGGAGGTGCGACTCCTCCACCACCGCGTCCCTGCCCACCACCGCGTCCAGCTCCTGCCGCACCTTGGCCAGCAGCTCCGGCTTCTGCATCAGCTCCGCCATGGCCCACTCCACGGTGTTCGACGTGGTCTCCGTGCCCCCGACCACCATGTCCTGCCGTTCGCATTAGCCGTATTAATTAGAGTAGTACTACTAGTGACGTGCAGGTTGGTTGATTAGCAGCTAGCAGGTGCTCAATCAATCATACCATGAGCAGAGCCTTGGCGTTGGTCATGGTGAAGGATGCCTTGCCGTCGCCGCCTTCCTTCTCGAGCCTGAGCATGTACTCCAAGAAGTCGGGCGCGGGGGGCTCGCCGCCGGTGCGCTCGGCGCTGACCCTCTGCTCTATGATCCTAGCGAACATCTGGTTGAAGCGCTCCTTGAGCACGTCGGACTTCCTCCGGATGCCCTGCAGGTCGAAGCGCGCGAGCGCCGGGAAGAAGTCGGACACGTTGGGCGCGCCGAGCATGTCGGTGATCTCGGCGACGAGGTGCCTGAACTCCTTGCCCACCGCGGCGCGCTCGCTCTCGCTGCCGACGTTGCCGCCCCACAGCGTGCCCGTGATGACGTTCATGACGGTGAGGAACATCTGCGCGCCGACGTCGACGGGGGCCGCGGCGACGGCCTGCGCGTGGAGGTGCGCGAGCGTGGCCCTGAACTCGCGCGCCCGGAGCGCGTGCACGTTGTCCAGCCCCGCGGGGCTGAGCATCTCCCGGACGCACACCCGCCGGAGGAGCCGCCACGTGGGGCCCACGGGGTTCCACACGATGTTCTGCCCGCCGCCGTAGGAGATGGAGCGCGCCGCGTCGGGGACGTCGCGGCCGGAGAAGACGAGGTCCTGCTCGCGCAGCACCTCGAGCGCCAGGGACGGGGAGGTGACCACCACGCCCAGCTTGGAGCCCAGGCGGATGGAGAAGATGGGACCGTACCTGCCCGCGAGGCGCGCGAAGTAGACGTGCAGCTGCGGGTCCAGCGACGGCAGGCTGCCCACCAGCGGCAGGCCCGTGGGACCCGGCGGGAGGCTGCCGCCGTTGCTCTTGCTCCCGCGGCCGCGCACCGCGGCGGCGACGAAGAGGAACGCCGCCAGGAGCAGCGCGCCGTAGAGGAGCGTGGTGGAGGCTGCGGCGGCGGCGGCGGCGGCGTCCATGGCTAAGGAGAGGCCGGGCAGAGACAGTCGTGCACGTCTGGGAGGCTGGGAGCGGGACGGGGTGCAGACGTGCAGTGTGATGGGCGGCAGGAATTATACCGGGCGGTGGCGGCCGTCCAGGCCGCGATATTTCCCAGCCCACCGGGACGGTGGTGGCATCTCGGCCTGTGGACGGGAACACGGAGGCGGGGCGCGACCGGAGATGCGGTGTTTGTCGCGTCCCGGCACGCCGCGGGCTCACGGCCGACGGTCCACCGCAAAAACAATGGTCCTGTTCATTTATGTCTTATTCGACTTATTTTTTTTAGTTGAAACAGTATTTTTCTCTAAAAAAATCAGTCAACAGTGTTTTTCAGCCGCCTTATAACTCTAACCGAACGGGGCCAATGTCGCGTGGCCATCAGCGACAACTCCACACACTTCGCGACATCAGTCACCACCGCTGCTTACGCAGCACGACCATCAATGTACACCCTCAGTCCCTACATGAATGCCCAATGAACAGGAACCAACCCCCTCCATACTGACGGACAGGTACTTCGTGACTGCACCGGCATTGCTACCAGGACCAAGGTGTTATATTGACGCGTCTACAGCACCTGACCAACCGACCAGGAGCACCAGACCGGCTGGGCTGGGAATTTTCCTTGTCAATGTGCAGGTCAGGCCTACTCAAACCATCTACATCCGGGCAAAGTTACCTGCATGCTCTTCAGTCCTCATGGCAGAGGCGGCCTCCTTAGCTCTTGCAGCTACTGCTGCTGATCGGCTAAGCCTAACCAATATGTGGTTCATGTCCGACTCTCAAAGTCTGGTGCAATTCCTCAATCAAACAGAGCACTCCAACCCCCCTGATTGGAGGATCAAGCCATTTACTCAAACATTCTCCAATTATGCAACAATCAGGAACTACAAAGTCCTCAAGATTCACAGGTATACGAACGCAACGGTGGATGCATTGGCAAGACAAGCTATGTTATCCTGTAACTTAGAGCCACAGGTCTCTTGCTCTTACCAGCATCATACGTCTCAATGTCCTCTCCAGCAAGCTCTACAATATGTAGACTTGAACTTTGTAAACAACTTCGCAGCTACATGCTGCAGATAAGCAGTTTGTTTCTTGTCAAAAAAAAAAATGTCGCGTGGCCGGCGTGCGGTGCGCGCTCACGGCTGACGACCCACAGCCGAACAAGCTGAATGTCGCGTGGGGTCCTTGGACGCACACTCACCGGACCGGACCGCACCAGACGAGCGCAGGCGCATCTCCTGGCTCTCGAATCGGGGAGACGGGGACACTGCTAGTTCAGATAAGATCTCTGTGTGCTGTATCATATTCTCATTTAATTTGCCGTGTGTATTTTAAATTAAGAGCTTGTTTAGTTGGCATGCCAACCCAAAAAGTGAACCCAAAAAGTGCTACAGTATCTGTCACATCAAATCTTGCGGCACATGCATGGAGTACTAAATATAGACGAAAGAAAAAACTAATTACACAGTTTAGTTGTAAATCACGAGACAAATCTTTTAAGCCTAATTAGTCCATGATTGGACACAAATTACCAAATAAAACAAAAAGTGCTACAGTAGCCGAACCCAAACTTTTTTACCAACTAAACAAGCCCTAAACATTTAAAATGGACGACGTCTCGCGGCAAGCGGGGTACGGTGGTAGCGATGGGCATGGTTGGACCTGTCGATGGAGTGTGCCCCCGCCGTACTTGTCGCTTCTCACTTGTACTAGTACTACTTGTGATGCCCGAGCCCGACGGCCGGAGAAATCGACGCCGGCTGACCGCGCCACCACGCAGTGGAAGGTGACCGCTGTGATTGCGACAGGTAGTAGCTACGCACCGGCCGATGCCGTCGGATCTGGCTCGGTTAATTTAGACAGCCCTAACGGTGATCCTATTTAGTAGTACCTAGTACCTCCAGAACACATATTAACTAATAACCAATTAGGATATAAACAATATGTTTTGTCCATAGGTTATTCGGGGATATTCATATATGTATTTATATTCATTTTAAATATGAATACAAATATTGATAGTGTGTTGTCCGATACGAGGGTGCTAACAATGATGACCATCCATCTCGAATCGCGGGAGGTCATGACATCTTAAGTGTTCCACGCAGGATAAGAGACAAAGTTGAGCTAAAAGAAAAAGTTAAAGAACTAAAATGTATTTTATTAGTTCATGGATGAAATTATATAAAAAATAAATTTTAAAGATTAAAATTGTTACTTTGATAGTTCTAAATGAAACTAGGCCTAAAGAAAATTTTAAAATAGTCATTTTAAGAGTTTAGGAGAAACAGAGTCTTAGGCCATAGCTATGGAACTAAAATTATTATTCTGCACGCACGCACGCACGTACATATTATCTTATCTTATTATGTGTCGTTATCATCATCGATGATGGAGAAACATAGTGAAAGGTGATGTGGTGATACGATGCAAGACATGGAGAAAGAAGACGGAGGCTGCGCGCCGACCGCGGGAATGCACGGGAGCTCACCACCGCACTGGAGCTGCCCTGCCGCTGCCGGACGACAGAGAGGCGACGACCTTAGGTTGAGAATAACAATAGCCAAGATGCTCATGCTGCACACGCGTATTCTTGTTTTCTTCGCGTCACGCCGGCCACGCCACCGCCTGCGCTTGCAATTGCAAGGCTTGCATCTACTACTATATTATACGCGTGTGCAAGCCTTGCAACAACCCAGAATACGTACTGTACTGTACTGCCAGTCTGGCATCGCCGATCTACTATGTAAATTATTATCGGAACCATGCACGCGCTCTCTGATAATATTCAGTCGCAACAACCCAGAATACGGCGTGTCGTGCCCAAAAATTAAAAAAAAAACGCGAGGGCCGTCAGACGTGAGGCCGTGGTTTTAATCTCTTCCCGACAGGAATTCATTACATCATTTTTTTTAAACTCGTAAACAAAGAGCTTCCTTTGCATCGGTAGATACTAATTTTTCGCGACCGTGCCTAATCGACACGTATTTGATATTTCATTAAGAAAAAAATAGAAGTTTCAGTACAAGTGAGCCAACAGGTAATCTAGGAATTAGTACTAAACTCACATAACAGTAAGACCAACAAGAAAAGGCGGGGGAAGGAACCCTTCGCCTCAAACCTAACCGATCAGACATGCGGAAGAAAAAACACAACGCCAGGTTGCCAACACACATAATGAAGCCGCGGTGGCAAAGTATCCACCAATAGGAGACGAGACAAACATCCAGTAGCACGGCAGCAAAGCATTCGCCAGAGACGACAAGAGCGGCAAAGTGTCCACAAGAGAGTAGCGGCAAAGTATCCGCAAGCTGTGGGAGGCCATCATGCACTAAGCAGCTGCATGAGAGGGGAGCCTAGAGCGACGTCAGCGGCAAAGTATCCGCCCAAGCAGTAACGGCGGCAAAGCATCCGCCAAAGAGAGCGCTAGCAGCCAAGTATTCATTGCGAAGAACCAGTGCAGCAAAATATCCATAGGTAGTAGGGGCCATCACGCAGTCAGGGACAAAGCATCTATGAAGGGAGGCCAACGTGACATCGGCAACAAAGCATCCACCCGAGCAGCAACGATAGCAAACCATTCGCCAAAAGAAGAGCGATAACGACAAAGTATCCGCTGCAATTAGGCAAACGACTACAGCAACACCCATCAACATAGCTGGACAGACAAAAGCTAAGGGAACTTAAAAGCACACACATGGAGCGACACTAACAAGAAGAGGAAGATGGAGCAGGGCACGGTAGATACTAATTGTCGGGGACCATTTGAATTACAAAGATGAGCCTGTTCGCTTGTTCGTATCAACCAGAATCAGTCAGCCATAGAACAGTGTTTTTTCTCACAATAAATCAGCCATACAAATCAGCATCAGTCAGAAAACGAACCAGCGAACAGGCCCTAAACACGTTTGAATTACCATAGGCAACTAAACATCTGTTAGAAACCGAAACTAAGCAAGTGGAAAACTTAGAAAGCAATAAACCTCGAATTTGTCTAAAACACAACCCCGTATGGATTTGGATTCTGGTCCCACTTTGATGTTTTGAGCACTTCACATGACTTAAATGTTTTCCGTACAAATCTTATGTTTTGAGCACTCAAAACATATGTTTTGAGATATGTTTTGAGCACTCAAAACATATGTTTTGAGAACCCGTCTCCATATAAATCTTAGTTATCCCAATGCGTACAACTCTTTTCTGTCTCCTTAAGTAGGGATAAAAATATATGGAAAAAATCTCGTCCTGTCCCATGCTATTTTCTATTTTTCCCCTATCAGTTTCCATATTTGGGGAATCTCATTTTCCGGATTTGTGAGAACGTTAGATGTTGTTTTCATCATTTTTTCCAGGATCCATTTTTAATACGAGATAGGCCCATATTTATCCTGTTTTCATACCGTTTTCAATCTACGCGTGATATGTGTAACAATTACATGTCCTCGTGACATGTTAATACACCTACTAATCTCCAAATATGCATACTAACATGTTAACACACATGATATGAAAGTGAATATTATATTAATCTTTATATGTGTTTAATATTGTGTGTGACTTTATACATGCATACTTAAGAAAACTAGATTATGTAATTTTAATTTAGTTTTGTCGGCTCTATATCCGTATTTGTCCGTTTACGTATGTTCGCATATCTAGATTCCATTTTTTATCCCTGCTTTTCCGGATCTAATCCAGTATCTATAAAAAAATAATATGGAAATAGATACGGAAGATGGATTTTTTCGTCCGTTTTTATCCCTATTTTTACCGTTGCTAGAGCCTTTACATGCAAGTCTGCAACTTCTCAGTCCCTACCTCAAGCACATTGCACATCTACACATTTCTTAGAAAAAAAAACCCCTTCCTCCATTGCCGGTATTCCGATAGAAAGAGGCATCAAGACTAATCTTGTAGTAGTCAAACGGTGGCGGCTTCTATTAGGACCTTGTCTCAGCCTTGTTAATGTGGACATGTTCTGAATCTTCCCCAACCGCATCTGATGGTAAGCAATAGAGCTGCAGATCTTACACTTACAGGCCATTCTTTTTCCTGCATTAGCTTTGTTCCTTGCCAACCACCATTGCCACAGGAAAACCAGTATCTTGTGTTTCAACTCTAGTTCCTGACTTACATCCTTCAAGCAGAGCTTTTTCTTTCTCTAGATTCACGCCAGCACTCTTTGAACCTTGTGCATTTGAGAAAAAGATGGCTACAATCTTCATCCAAATGATTATAGATCGGGCACACAACCGTCCCCATTGATTTTTTTTTCTGTAGATTTTTATTTTTTTAGCAACTGTAGTTTTCATGGAAGTGGGTCATGTGTGCTAATTGGGCCGGTTTGTTGTCCATGTGGCTCTGCTTGGCCTTACTTAAATGTTTGGCTTAGCTCGAGCCAAGTCACAAATAAGCCGAGTTAAGCGAACTGCCGAGCTGTGAGTTTTTTGTCCAACCCTACCTTGAACTATCAATGTAATCTGTTTTACCTCCTTGTGGCTGATGTGGCGTCAAGTATAATGTCTGACGTAGCGCTATGTCAGACTAAACTGCCTTAAAAACCACCCAAGCAGAATAAATAATCGGTTTCAATGGTTGCAGAGCCAAAACATCCGGTTTCTAGTTTGAGGAAGTAAATTAGACCACAACAATAGTTGAGGAAGGTCATGGGACTTTTTTCCATTTCCATTATTCAACGGAACTGTTGGCACCCGAACATCCGGTCGGATACTGATCCATCGGACGGTACATGGCCTGTGTCGATTCGTTTCCCGGGCATGCCTGCACTCCGCGCCCGTGCCAACACGCCCCCCCTGTGCCGCCTGGACGTCGCCCGCACCACGCGCTAGCACGGGGACCGCTCGTGAGGTCGCGCCCCCTCCTGCTTCCCACTCGTCTCATGTGCAACACACAAATCTACTTTTAAAACATCCAGATGCAACATTTGCAACATACGTCTGAAGGCAGATGAAATACTTAAAACATGTGTCTGGAACACTTGCAAAAACACCTGAAAACACTTGAAAACCATTTCAAACATACACAACATCCAGATTAAACACTTGCAACATGTATGTAAAACATATGCAACATCTGGATGAACATATTTGCATCATACATCTGAAAAATAGATGAAACATTAGGGGATAGATGCTTGCAACATACGTGTACAACCATGAACTAATTCAACATATGCAATATCCGTATAAAAACACTTACAACATTCCTCTAAACATCTGAAACATTTAAATGTACGCTTGTAACATGCATCATATCTTTGTGCGACCTCTTCCGCTATTTGTATCGGGGCGCCACAGCCATAGCAGGAGGCGAGGCCGAAGGGCTTCCGCGCCAAGGCCCGGTGCTTCTCCTTGCGCCGGCGGCGCTTGTCGGTGTCATCGGGTGCGAGCATGCGCGCGCCGACCTCAGGTGGCTAGCTCGCGTGCGAGGAAGCGGTCCCCACGCGTGGCCGCAGCGGTGCCCACGCTGTCAGGCAGGGCGGGCGGCAGAGCAGGAGCAGCGGCGAAAGGAGGTCCAATGGAGAGGAAGGATGGCACCAAGCATGTGGCTGGACGTGCTACAGTGGTCGTCGTGGACCATGCTGGAATCTACGGCGGCGCGAGCGAGTGGAGGTCTCGTCTGGGCGAGTGGATTTTTTTTTTACAAACTTCTGGAATAGAGTTGTTAAGGGCAAGACGCAGTGGGCCATTCGAGCCATCACGGCGCACGACAACAGGAGGGTCCGGACGCCTGGACACACTAAGCAGAGCATTTCCGATTATCTAAAGCCGTCAACCCGTTAGATGAAGTCCAAAAACGTCCTCTTAAGCTCTACATCCTAGTCCTACAGGAAGGTGATCTAACGCGTTCAATGCCACATTCCACAAAGCTGCATGCCAGTTACAAGGATAAGATTCGCAAAAAAAAAAAAAAAAAAAAAAAAAAAAGAGAGAGAGAAGAAGAAGAAGGAGGAGGAGGAATAAGGAGATGATGCTGAGAATGTTACTGGAAGCCCAGGCCGTTTCAGATGTTTTTGCAGTGTACAAATCTGAGGAAACTGCACAGGCAACTCAAAAGTCCTGGGCCTTGTTTAGATCCCAAATTTGGGATCCAAACTTTGCATAGTAGATGTCCTGTCACACTATAGCAATTTTGTTTTTATTTGATAATAATTGTCCAAATATTGATTAATTAGACTTAAAATATTCGTCTCGTAAAGTACAACAAAACTGTGCAATTAGTTTTTAATTTCATCTACATTTAGTACTCCATATATGTGCCGACATTTTGATGTGATGGGGAATCTTCTTTTTGCATAGTAGAATTTGGAGGTAAATTCGGGTATCTAAACAAGGCCCTGAACAAACTGGTCGAATGGAGTTGGGAGAAGAAGGCGCCAACTTTTGTGCTTGAATAGTACACCACCGATAATTTTGTTACTAACCAAATTAGCACTTGATTTTCTTTGTCAATTGAACAGTCACTTTAAGATGAAAACACAAGCAGAGAATATGGAGTCGAGACTACAGGCAAAGAAGGTTGTCGTGGCGTTTGCTACTTGGCTAGCAGGAAGAGACCAGGAGAGAACAAATTCATGGGTAAAGTACATGATAAGAAATCATATTTAAGAAATAAAAATAATCATATGTTCATATTTTGTATTAATAAACATTAGAATAGTAGGTATATAAAATTTGGTCACACACAATATTTATTTATTGGTTCGTGTTACATAACCTTCATTGCAATACACAGAAGTTAGACTATCATATTGACCATCATCAATACTTCAAAATTCATACTCTGTTTGCAATAAATCAGAACGCCTGTCTTGAAATAGTTAATTGCATTCATGGCATAGATACGCATAGCCATGATCCAATATGAACAATATCTTAATATACAGGAAAAAAAATAAAGAGAAATAGCAAAATACAAGAACATCCCTTCTCAATCAGAACAGTGGCACCAAAACCAAATTTGCCGTAAGATAAAGAGGAAAAGGAATAAAGAAAGGATGTCACTAATCAGATCTGACCAAACACTAAACATAACGTATCACATTGGAGTGAAAGATATCACAGTGGAAATCCCAAATTTCTGCAAAAAAGAAAAAGAGAAAAATACTCCCTCCATCCTGAAATACAAGGTATAATTTTAGGACTGAAAAAGAAGTCTAGCAAAAGACTAACCTGTCTTACACATGGATGGGGTTTAAAAGAAAGGAACACATTGATGGAATTGAGTAATCCAGAATACCATATAAGTTCGGACAAATTTTAAACATTAGATTAGATACCTTGTATTCCAGGACAAAGGAGTATAATAGTAACAAACATTGGATTGAAAACATTATTTCTTTGTTGTCTGTTTCCTCATCACAACCAAGATGATGTATCCCAATTCCCTCTACCACCACCATCTGTTTCTTATTTCCTCAACTACAAGATCTAAAACAAAAATAAGGGTCACTCCATATGACCTTTGTTCACTAAGCTTTAAGGCTGGCCACACTTGGTGACCGGTACCCCTGCTTTAGTGGGTTTTCCCCATGGAGAAACTGAAGGCCTGCCTCCTTTGGTACGCCCCTCGCCACCACCATGGGGATGATCCACAGGATTCATAGCAACACCACGGACAATAGGGCGTCTGCCTAACCACCGGCTATGCCCTGCCTTTCTTAGTTTGCGTGTGCCATGGCTTGGATTGGAGACTATACCAATTGTAGCACGGCTTTTTGAATCAATAATCTTCTCAGCACCTGAAGGAAGGCGCAGAACACACTGTGCACCTGGCTCCTGGACTACTTTAGCATATGTACCAGCTGCTCGGACCATCTTCCCACCCTGACCAGGACGGCATTCAATATCGTGCACCCATGTTCCAATTCTTGCATTCGCTAGTGGTATGCAATTTCCTACCTTTGAGTTGAGATCAATTATGTCAAACTGATTAGATGAGGAATACGGCGAAGAGGCTGGAACCTTAGAAGGTTTCGAGGAATCATAGTTCATCACTGTACTACCTGGCATGCATTGGTGACTGGCCAATATATAAGATACTGGTACACGATCATCCTTTCCCTTTGTCCCTTTGCTCATACCAATAGACTTTGCTGCCAAGCTACTGAAGCGGTTTGCCTGCGTCTGAACCAAATGTTTCTTCTTCAGATCATTCTGCCAAGAGAGAGCAGCTTGACGCTTCGTTCTTTGTGCCCAAAGCGAATCATCCGTTGCCCATTTCTGAATTCCAGAAAGAGAGAATGTCTGTTTTCCTTCTTCATTTCCTCTGACTTGAGCGAAGAAAGTGGGCTTGGCACCAGCTAAGGCTATCCTAGGTAAGCTCCCACCAGATTTCACAGATGCAATATCTCCATTGCCCAGAGAAGAGTACAGCGCAGAAGCTTCCTTTTCCTTAGGCCCTCTACCAGACAATGCCGCAAGGGGGGAAACTTACCGGAGATATCAGCAGTGACAGATTCCAGTATCTGAGGCTTGGCACTGAGCTCTTGCAGAGCCTTGAGGGGGCGGCAAAAATGCACCCCTTGCACCCATCGCACCAAAGCAATGCTAGAGGAGCGATTTGGGTCATACTCGATGCGCTCCACAATGCCCAGGGAAGAGGTGCCCCTCTTCACATCAACTTTCCTCTGCAACCACTTGGCCCCTCCGCCGCGGTGGTAAGAGGTGATGCGCCCGGACGAGTTCCGCCCGGCCGTCTTGGACGAGCTCAGAGTCCGCTCCCACCTTCGCCTGATCTCTCATGAACGAGAGAGCGGACTTACGTGCCATCTTGTTGACAGGGATGGTGATGGTGTAGGAGAGAGGAGTGGAGTCTCTCCAAACTAAGAAATGGCCCTCTGGGCTCTGCAACATTCAAAAATCAAAGACGAATTACAGATATGTCTAGATGTATAGATATGAAGCATTATATCCCCACTCCAATACACATCCCATCTGTCATGACTAGCACAACTTAGCAGAATATACATAATAACAAATTCATTTCAATTTGGTCTAAACTCACTAGAAAATTCCTGACATGGAAAAAAGAAAGTGGCAAACAATCTAAATGATGCAGCTACATTATTGAATCAATAAAGTTTTGCCGGAAGGCTTTCAAAAAAAAAAGCCAAAGCCACCGAAGCAGCACCAACAAGCACGCGCCAAATCAGTTTTCACTTTGGAGGCAGACCGAGGAAACTCAGTCGAGCAAAACCTAGTCCCGCATCACTGTCGCTGGCAGGGGCGGCCGGGTGGGCGGGCACGGTAAAGGACATGGGTGTACATAGTAGACCCAATAATTTTGCATCATCTATACCTAATATTTAAATGTGAAAATTTCTGCACTACTTTTTGTTTCCGCCTCAAATTTTCTGTCTGCCAGCCAGGTTTCCAATCCAGCCAATCCAATCCAAGTCCAAATCAAACCAAAGGAAAAAAAACATCCCACCAAATCAAATCCACCCTGGACAACCAGACGGAATCGGCAAAATTTCTGGCTAAATTTTCGTCTAGATCTTTTCGTCCGGCTCTGATCTTTTTCCTTTTGATGGTTCCCTCTGTGATGGACTCAGACACGGCCTCCCCCAATAAATTGGGTAAAATACAATGAACCAATTAAAGATGTCACGAAGCATGAATAATTTGCAAGGAAGCAAAGACCAGTAGAGAAAGGATTCAACATAAACGAAAATCAAGATGAAAAAGAACTCTAAAAAGTTTCACTATGAAGCAGATCACACCCACCGTTACAAGTCCCAAACACGATACAAATCCAAATCAGACTACCTCAATAAGACCGACGGCGTTACAGGTCCAGCACGCCAGGTGACGAGGGAAGCAGGGCGGAGAAGCTCGGTCCGGCACGGTCGCAGCCGGCGATGGAGTACAATGGGCGACGACGTAGGTGTCCAGTGGGCCGGTGGCGAGGTACCGGGTACGGCACGAGCTCCTGGTTGGCGTCGTGGGCTGTCCGTGGCGGTGTTCGGAGCAGCGGGCTGAGGAAGATGGCGCGGCAGGTACAGCAATAGCTCCTGGTTGGCGTCGCGGGCTGTCCGTGGTGGCGTTCGAAGCAGCGGGCTGAGGAAGATGGCGCGGCATCGTGGGCACAACCAAAGTCGTGGCGGCTGGTGCGCGGAGTCATCGGCATCCGCAAAAACGGCGGCGAGGTCGGGGTAGGGCATGGAGGTCAGCGGTCGGAGGCTCGAAGCTACCCCGCGCGGAGCAGCATGCCACGCGCCTAAGAGACAGCGCCACTGGCATCACACGCGCTCGGGCCGCCGCTGCGTGGGCCACCGCCATTTGCGCTGCCGCCGGATGCACGCCGCTGCCGTCGCGCGCGCTCGGGATGCAATAGGGCAACCGCAAAGCCTGCACCCTGCCATGAGAGCATCCACGGCCATGTGTTTTCTCCCTGGATGCTGTGGTGGTGCGTCGCTTTGCTGTGTCGTGAGACTAGCAGGAGAGGCGGCTGGAGCAAGGGAGATAGAAGTGAGAGTGTGAGAACTGAGATGGGATTAAGGTTTCGTCCCTCTTATATGATCCTCTTTTGGCCTGCTAAGATCCTGGCCGTTCATCATGCATCAACGACTAAAATCAGCTAGCAGATTTTGCAACTGGGCCTTCAAGTGGAGAAAGGCAGGGGCTGGACGCAGGCCTGCGTGCGTGCTGGGTAATAATTTTTTTTGGCTCTATAAATTTCCATTAGCGCTGAGTTGTTAATATATTTATTAGTTTATTAATTAAGTTTTTCCTAGCATCTCAGTTTTCTGTTTAAAGTATATAAAATAAGTTGACTGCCCACATTATGATATTTATTCCCATTCCAAATAATATATTATATTTATTTGCCAATCTTTCAAGTGATCTTTTCAAGTATGATTTGGGAATATTTCATACTACAAATCATAAATGCTATATTTTGGGTTAACAAATAATTGCAACATTACACGTCTTTGAACCATTGTCCCTTCGCTATGAAATAGTAAAAATTAACACTAATAAACTGTTGATGTATTTTTTATTAGGAACTAATTGATGAAAACATAAATTGAAATATTGAACGGTTTATTGTCTAATCAAATCTCTAATGTTAAAGACAATTTTTTGATGCTTCTACCAGATTTAATGTTTGTTACAAATAGGGTAAGGATTAATTCTATTTATGTGCTTTACAATGGAAGGGAAAATATGTCAAATTATATTTTATATAATACGATAAGCAACATTATTCTTAATATTATATATTGTGCTTATATAAAACTATAGCTTTCCAAATTAATTTATATAAAAAAAGGTAAACTAAAAAAATATGCAACACTCATGTCATCATCTCTCATTAATGTTTGATAATTGTTTTATCCCGTTGCAACGCACGGGCATATTTCCTAGTAAAAGAAGAAAATCGAAATTTGTAGGCATAATGCATGTATACTACTCCTGTAACTGGATGAGATCAGATCCGAATACAAATAGCCTAAGCGCTTACGTGAGGGTTTGGGTGATCAGTTTCGCACAGCAACAACGGAAGAGAATGGGTGAGCGTACCTGGTGGTGGTGGGTGCTCATCACCGGCGAAGTGCCCGAAGCTGGAGACCTGGGCACCTGGTATAGTGCGGCGGCGGCGGAGGGCGCCCAGTCGTCGCCACTAGAGACAGGGAGCGCGCACGCGAGGGGCTTGGGAGTTGGCAGAGTAGGTGGTGGTGGGCCGCTGGGCCGGACGGGACGGGCTTGGGCTGCCAGGCCAGACGTGACATTTTCTCCTCCAAAGCTAACTAACACTCGCTCGCCGCTCGCGGTGCGTCATGGTGGGTGGGTGTTAAGATTATCAGCCAAATCAGCTAGTCAGCTAGCAGTGTTTTTCTCTTATAGAAAACCAGCCAATAATATTTTCAGCCAGCCAGATCAGCCCAAGCGAACAGGCAAGCGGTCTGCCTCGCCGTCACGACTCCCGGCGATGGGGATTCCTAGACGCCACCGCTGATGCCTAAGGCCACCCCCAACGCGCCAAGCTAGCTCGTAGCCCCGTCTTCCACGTCTGCGCGTGAGCTCCAAATCATACCTGGTAGTGGCTCCGCAGCAGCTTATAGCTGCCTGCAGAGGCTGCGACAGCCTCAGCTGACAAAATTTAAGGCGCCCAGGCAAGCATGCGTCGTGGGCGACGAGCAGCGGAACTGGTCTATGCTTTTTCGAAGGTTATGAGGAGAACATGAAAAGAAGGTAGTGACAAAAAGCTAAATGATAAGGTGACGTTTTTACTGTAGTTGTTAACTTGCGTTGTAAAATCAGTAGTTCTGTGCACACCCTGTCTACGTGTCCTGTACTTTTTGGCTCAAGCATATGCTACTGACTGCCCGCGTTAGGGCTGGCCTAAGACTATCCGCACTCATGATCCTCTATTTTCATCCTCTATACATCCTAGTCATTAAAATTCTCTCCTCTATATTTATTTCTCCCGCACTCATTCATTCTCTATATCATCCTCTATCCACTGTGGGGCTTACTTATCACTTTATCTAAACATATATATATGAGATCTTGTTTCGAAGAATTTATTGAGACGAATTTAATGGTGCAATCAGAATTTAATTTGGTTTTTTGTTTGTGAGTTATAATAGTTTTTAGTTGCTTGAAACGGTGGGGCCCGCGCATGTTGTCTCTGTCTGCCGCACGTCCTCTCTCCCTCCCGCGTGCTGTGTCCTGGTGCGTGGTGGGCTCCAGCGGTACCATACGAACACCAACCCTCTACATATAGCGGACATGCGTTGCTTGCGGATCGTATACTGGACACCGGTGCAGCGATTTTTTACGCTACATCGTCCTGCAGGATGGGGATAGAGTACCGGATGCGGGTAGTCTAAGCCTCCTCGTCGTCCACCTCCAGCCCTACAGTCGTCCTAACTCCTATCACGTGACAAAGCAAAGTGTAACACTCCGGTGTTACGAAATGCATTTGTGCATAGCAATCATATTGCATCGCATTCATAACATCATGATCATGTGTGACAATTTATAAATTGGTTAAAATAAAAGCTTGAAAATAATATATGTGATGAATTGTATTAATATGATAATCACATTGCACCAAAAACCCTGCAACTATAAATTTTACAATCACTTGGAACCCTAGTTCAAATCTTGGAGCTCAAATTTTGTCAAAAACTTGTTTAAAAATAATTATGAAAAATATTCAAAATTTTCCCCTATTTTAGCTTTTATTCTGTTATTCAAAATCTATCAAGAATTTTGAGATGGCCCCTTAATCAAAGTTGTAGAGAATTTAATTTAGAGCAACTTTTATTTTTGGGCCAAATCCATAAAATGTCTTCTTCTTGTTCAAAATATGGTTTGAAGTTTGAAATGCATTCAAATTTGAAAATTGAAAATCAAAAATTCGTTTTTTTCCCTCGCGGGCCACCGCCTCCGGTTCGGCCCACGGCCAGATGCGGCCCGCGCCAACCGCGCGCGCGCCCGCACTGCCTCCGCCCCGGCCCGGCCCAGCCGGCCTCCCCCTCCCTCTTCTTCCCGCGCGCGCTGGCGCCCCGGCAGGACGCGCCCGCCGCGTGGCGGCCGCATGCCGGCGACGCCCCGCGTGGCCGTCCGTGGACCCCGCGCTCGCGCTCCACTTCAAATCCACCGAGCACCAGGTCTCCAGCTCGCACGACCCCCATTTGCTCCCTCTCTTCCTCCCCCGACGCCCTCCACCGCGGAGCACCGCTCGCCACCGTGCGCCGCCCCCATCTCCGCCTCGTTCCGGCGTCGGCTGACCGTCTCCTCTCGATTGCCTGTGCCCAAAGCTCCGCCCCGTTCCCCTCTTCTCCGAACAAGCCTCGGCGTCTCCTCGTTTGGAGCGGTAAGGCTCAATCGAGCTCTTCCTCGCCGCGCCACCGCGTCAGTGCCGCCGGCCGGGCGCTCCGTCCACCGCCTCGCTCACTCCCTCTCCGTCTCCCCAAGTCCTCCTCTCGAGTTCGCGAGTTCATGGCGAGTGTTGTGCGCTCGCTCGGTGGTCGGGATTTGGCCGGCAACGGCCGGTTGGCCGCAGCCGCCGCCGCGGCGTCGAGCGCGCGGACGCCGGCGACGCGCTCGGCTCCTCGCGGGGGCGAAGCCGTGCCCCTGGGCCGCGCCCCGAGCGGGCCGGCTCGGCGGTTCGCCCGCGCGCGCGAGACAGGCCGGAAACGGCCACGGGCCGACTGTTGATCTCGGGCCGGCCCAATCCCTTTAACAGAAAAACAAATTTCGATTTCTTTTATTTATTCTTGATGAAAAACACTTGGGAAAATGATTTCTTGGTCATTTTAGCTCCAAAATTGGTGAAATAAATTTTTTATATACTCATTTGAGTCAGATCTACAATATAAAAATGTTGCATGTCATTATTTCATTACTTTTCTGTAGTATTTTATTTAATCCTTGAAATTGGTGTTTTCTTAAAAAATTGATAAGAAAATGTAGAAAAATCAGAAAAATGTGGTTCCAAGTTTATTAATCCTGTTATGCCATGTACTTGCTAGGGTAATTTTATTTCATGGTTGTTCTGTAGAAAAATGTATAGTTGCAGTTCAAATGCTTTCTATCACTAATATTTGTTATTTTTGTTATTTAAATAAATTTGAATAAAACCTGCAAGTGATAATTTTTCTATAGTGTTTGTTTAGGTAATAGATAGTAGAAAAATTCCTAAATCTGTTGTTTGATACTTTTCATAATGTAAAGTATTTTAAATATCTATTTTAGGCCTTAGTTTGTTATTTTTGTATAGGCAGTTCTAGTTATCCAAATGCAGTAAAATTTTTATGTCAAGCTATTCTTGATATTAGTAATCCACTGTAATTTTATAAGATTTTTCTGAGCTACTAAAATATGTGTTGCTGTTCAACCATAGGACTAATTAGGGTTTCTATTTATTCTTAATACAAAGTTAGTTAGAAAAATATACTTTGGTGTATCTTTGAAGCATCTTAATTGTTTAATACTCTCGCATGGTAGAAAATAGTGGAGGTAGTCTCCGAGTACATGTTCTTGGATGACGTAGACTACCTTGTAGAAGAGTCATAAGTTCCACATAATCCGATAACGTAACATATTCATTACATCGCATGCACTCCGTATCATCATCATCTCATGTCACCTCTGCAATGCACCTATGCATGTTGCACTCATACTTCTGCATCATACAGGATCGCAGGAAGTGGTTCCGACAGTTGTTCCCGAGGACGCAGAGGAGCAGCTCGAAGTGACGGAGCCGGAACCAGCAGAAGCAGAAGAGGAGTCCGGTGAAGAGCTTCCGGAGTGCCCTGACCATCGTCCCAGTACCTTCGAGCGAGGCAAGCCCCGGAGCATTTCTCCCCCGGTTTGCAAATAATTATTTATTAATTTTACTTAATCTGATGCATTAAGTTTAGGAGTTATTTGCAAACGTTGCTGCATTATACCTTGTTTCACCTTGTCTTACCCGATCCTTGTCACCCTGGTGTCCACGGTCAATAATTGCTTAGCTTGCTTAGACCGGTAGAAGTCAGGTGATTGCCTGTCATCCGCGAGCTATAGGGGATTACCTGGTTTATGTGAAAGAAATGTCATGTGAGAATAACTAAGTGTGGAAATGAATTTGAGACCGGGCGGAAGCTTGCAGGGTTCTGGACTGTAGTGTCTTCCGTCTGTGTCGATTAAGGACCGTCCGATGTCGGGCCTCGGGTCATGTTGAACGCATGCCTCACATTTAGCTGGCCGAATAAAGTACCTTTCGACCGCGAAGCTGGGAGATTATTCGGGCCGAGTGGATTGCCCGCAACGCACTGTACCGGAGCAGTAGTGGCAGGAAACGGGGGCGCGATGATAAGGCCAAAGAGCAGTCGGGCGGCCCCCGGGTACATGTGGTTCCTGGCAAGCTCGCGACTTTACCTGAATGGTTGACTCGGTGACCAATACCTCACTTTAGCGGGTGAGTGAGGTTTGTGTGAGGAATAAATTACCAGCTGGTCAATAATCGATTCGAATCGCCATCGTTCACTGGATAGTGAACACTTGACTTGAGTTACTTCATCGTAGTAATATTGGTGAAACACTTGGATAGTTATGTGGAAAATGACATGGTAATTATGGTTAATTATCAATGGTAATCCTTGCTTGCTTAATTACATGAGTACTTCAGCATAAAGTGCAAACATAGTTAACAGGGGAATAAAGAATTAAAATATGCTATGCTTTTGTAAATGATTCGGTAAGCTAAAAATGCTTTCTTGCAAATGAGTCAGCTACCCCACCAAAAAGTCTATCATGATCCTTGAAGTCTTTTTGTTTTGGTTCTGTCGGGTAAGTCTAGCTGAGTACCTTCTCGTACTCAGGGCTTTGTTCCCACTTGTTGCAGATGGACAGATGTACTATGGTTATTGTATCAACTGTCTCTACCCTGCGATGGGCGAAGCCTAGGACCATGGGCAATGGTCACTCACTACTCCTCGCCTGATGCTTTTGTGGGAGATGATCGCGAGCTGGCACTGTATTTTGGAAAGATGTGTGTGTGTGTGTGCGCTTTGAACTAATGCTTCCGCCACTTTATTCGAAACTGGTTTGTAATAACTATGTTTAAACTCCGATGTATTTTGTGCCGCAAACTACTGTGTAACTTATGAAGGTAATCGCTAAACTTATTACGATCTTGGCTGTGATGTGAAATGGTTTGAAATCCGTCGAGATTTCACGGACTACCGGGTTATACGGGCTTAAGTTTGGTAAATTGTCCGTCCGTTGGATGATTTTCTTACTTAATCTCGTATAATTGGGCGGTTCTGTTACAGCTGGTATCGGAGCATGGTTTAGCGTAATTACTGTTCATAAGTGTATTTAAACCAAAACCTTGTTTAAAAAGTGTGATTTTGAAACTAAAAAGTGTGCCAGTGGTCATATCCTGTATGCCCAGTTAAGGACTCTAGGTGGCTATTTAAGTACTAACTTGGGGTTCTGCACCATATTTCTTTTTCGTTGCTCATACGGCGTGCTATTGTATGAGTGCCACTTAATTGAGTGGTAATGTATGGATCAGTTACCTCTACGCTTCGGTAAGTGTGAGCTGTGAGAGCATGATCGGATACACCGCCGATCTAGGGAAAAGTGCTTATATGATACTTGGATAATTACATGTTTTACACATGTTTTTATAAAAGTGTCGCATGTGTGGGTGTTCCGTCCGTTGAGGCGATGCCGTCAATAGGACGATGTGTTTGGGTAGTTACTACCGTTGTACACGCATCTGGGGATTCGTGTAAAGCGTGTAGGTAGATTTACTGCTTTCATGCATTCATGGGGGATGGGCTGAAATGAGTTTTCTGCAGGTACATAACAGCGTATCGTGTAGACCGAATTAGTTACGTATATGAGAGATCGTTTGTATGCCACCGAATTCACCGTTAGATGCTTTTATTTCATAAGTTTGTGAGAACGTAAGACTCGTGCATGCATCATATTGTCTGCGCATTCCATTCATGGCATACATTCCTCCCCTTATAAAAGGATTATCCCATTTTGATAAAAGTAACCTCAACTAAAATATGTTCTCACCGGGTAATTAAAACTTGTGCTACAGATGGCCCGCACGAAGCAGACTGCCCGCAAGTCCACTGGCGGAAGAGCACCCCGTCGTCAGCTAGCCCCGCGGGAGCACCGCAACACGGACACTTTTCTAAGCGAGTTTGGCATGCCCACCTTGCTTTGGAGAGTGCTTCATGATGTGGGGTACCCGGAGGGACAAGAGCCAGTTTACTCTTGGAGCGAGAGTCAGTTAGCTGAAGATGGACTTGCTGTTGTAGAGATCACCGTCCCTGCTCTTGGTGATGCGCCAGAATGGGATGGTTGGCATTTGGAGTTCGAAGGACGCACTCCAGTCGAGGGTGCAGAGGGCGCAGCTTCTCGCGTCATCCGAGACATCATGAGCAGATTTCCCAATGAGTTAGCAGCAGCTTTGGCCGGTACCTTCCCGAGAGATGATCCTCGCGATGCCATTTGGGTACAGCCGCAAGGAAGTGCCCTAGTTAGAGGCCCCAGTGAAGGACGGGCTAGCGACAACCACACCATGAGTGCCATGTATGCAGCCATCAGAGCATATCAAGGTCTGGAGAATACCTATTGGACCTTGACTGGCCTACGCGGTGATGATCGGCTTGAAGCAAGAAAGCAGAAGAAAAAGCAAGCACGTGCCATAGCTAGCTTGCAGGAGCAGTTGGCTGACATGAGTTTGCAGCGGGACCGAGCTCTCGAGAGAGGCGAGAGTTCCATGCAGCAGGTACAGAGGCTGACTCAGGCCAACAGGAATGCAGATCGCCTGATGGAACAGCTAGTACAAGAAAGGAATGAAGCCTGGAACGAGAGGGACCTTCTGAGGCAGAGGGTCGAGGAGTTAGAGGAGTACAATGCCAACTTGCATGAAGAGTTCCATGCCCTCTACAACGGGATGGGCCCGTATGCTCCTCCGAACGCCGCTCAGATGGACATCGACGACGACGCCGCTGCTGAAGGTAGCGATGGCGACGCCTCCGACATCGACGATGGCCCCGAGGAGTAGGATAGTGTCCTGCGTTAGTACCTAGGCTTGACGCGATGGCCTTCTTTTGGTTTCCATGTATCATGTTGTATCCTGTTCGACCTTGAGACTGACGATCTTTGGAGTTTGGTTGTGTATGCGATACCCGAACGCATAAAAGTCCAGTGTGTGTATGCTGGCAACGTGGTTGTATGGAACGCGATGTTGCTTTTGAAGTAATTTAATTGGTGCTGTTGTTTAATTGGAATGAAATTATTGCGCCTCTGTTTTCTTGTATGACTTGTTCTCTCCAATGAATTCAGTATGGCATGATTGTTCATTCGGACACAATTTTACAACTTCACTCAATTGTGCTTGTTGCTGAAATATGCAGATGGCCAACACTCGTCGTGCTACGTATGAAGCCGCAGAGACTGGTGGAAATGGCGCAGGAGCCGGTGGAAGTGGTGCCAACAATGTCAACCACCAGGAACCACGTCCAGAACCACATTTGCCCCCTCCTCCGCCGCTCACCGCAGAAATGTTCTTCACACAGTTTCTTGGAAGTCAACGCAGTACTGAACAGTCACAGAGGAATATGGAAGACTTTCTGCGTACCATCGCGGAAAATGTTCAAAGAGGAAATAACCAAGGTGGTGGCCATGGAGTGAACCAGTACAGCAGTTTCAAGGATTTCATGGATACTAGGCCACCTATTTTCAAGGAAGCAGCAGAGCCACTTGATGTCGAAGAATGGATTAACACTATGGAAGATAAGTTCCGTGTGTTAAGGCTGACAGAAGTTTTGAAAGTAGAGTATGCTGCACATCAGTTACAAGGACCAGCAGGAATGTGGTGGAAGCATCACCGCACCACTTTTCCTCCTAATGCCCAGATTTCTTGGAGGGATTTCACTGAAGCTTTTAAGGGAGTTTATATTCCCCCAGGCTTGGTTGAAATGAAGCTTAGAGAGTTCTTAGCCTTGAATCAGGGTACCAAGACGGTGACCCAGTATCTGCATGCCTTTAATAACTTGTGCCGCTATGCTCCAGACATGGTTGACACAGATGCAAAGAAGATTGCTAGTTTCAAGAGAGGGTTAAGTCCGAAGATGATGAAGCATGTGGGTACCAATACCCGCAACAGATTCAACGACTTTATCAGTGACTATTTGAAGCAAGAGAAGAACAATAACGCTTACACCGCATCCAAGAATCGCAAGAGAGTGTTCGAGTCAGGACCATCCCAGTCCAGAGTTGTCTCTGCAAATCGTTCATCTTATCGTCTGTCCGCACCTGGTGCGAGGTTCAGGCCGCCGCAGCATAAAACCCAGAACTACAAGGGGCCACAGAAACCGTACAAGATGGCAGTGCCGCCAACAAAGACCAACGCAGCTACAGAACAGAGCAACTCCAAGGGAGCTATAGGGTCTGCTGGTACAGTGAAGGGGCCCTGCTACAACTGTGGTCAGCCAGGCCATTTTTCAAAGTTCTGCCCTTATCCGCCTAAAAAGAAGCAACAGACTTACAATGCTCGTGTGCACCACACCACCATTGATGAAGTTCCTGAGGGAGAGCCCGTAACTGCTGGTAAGTTTCTTGTGAACCATCACCCTGCAGTTGTTCTTTTTGATTCTGGATCCTCGCATTCTTTTATGAGCCAAGCATTTGCACGGAAGCATGAACAACTATGCACAGAATTGAGTTATGGTTATCGCATAAGTTCAGCAGGAGCTGATGTGTTAACCAATAAGATGGTTAGAGGGGCAACCCTTGAGTTAGGTAGTCGGAAGTTTCGAGTGAACCTGGTAGTTATGCCTGGACTAGTTTTGGATATAATAATAGGAATGAACTGGATGAAAGACTGGGAAGCAGTCATAGATACAAGCAGTCGGATGCTTACCCTTAAAGATCCCCAGGCAGAGGGTACTTTCCAGGTACCGTTGCCTAAAAGAACAGATCTTGTGAGTGTGACTTGTGCCATGGAAGTTGCTCCTATCCGTCAGATCCCAGTAGTATGTGAGTTCCCGGATGTGTTTCCAGACGAGTTACCTGGCCTTCCTCCAGATAGAGATGTTGAGTTTGGAATCGAGTTGATCCCCGGGACAGCTCCAATTTCGAGGAGACCTTATCGGATGCCTCCGGATGAGTTAGCTGAGTTGAAGAAACAGTTGGAAGAGTTACTAAAGAAGGGGTTTATTCGCCCAAGTAAGTCTGAATGGGGATGTCCTGCCTTGTTCGTAAAGAAAAAGAAAGAGGGTACTCTTAGGATGTGTGTGGATTATCGACCTCTTAATGCTGTAACCATCAAGAATAAATATCCCTTGCCTCATATTGATGTTCTGTTTGATCAGTTAGCTAAAGCTAGAGTGTTCTCCAAGATAGACTTAAGGTCTGGGTATCATCAGATAAAGATTAGACCTCAAGATGTTCCGAAAACCGCCTTTTCTACCAGATACGGGTTGTACGAGTATCTTGTTATGTCATTTGGACTAACAAATGCTCCTGCATATTTTATGTATCTGATGAATACGGTTTTCATGCCAGAGTTGGACAAGTTTGTAGTTGTCTTCATTGATGACATTCTAGTATACTCTGAAAACGAGAAAGATCATGAAGAGCATCTGAGAATTGTCTTGACCAGGCTGAGAGATCATAAGTTATATGCTAAGTTCAGTAAATGTGAATTTTGGTTAAAGAAAGTTCCTTTCCTCGGTCATATCCTATCTGAGAATGGAGTTTCTGTAGATCCGAGTAAAGTGCAAGAGGTTATGGATTGGAAGACTCCAACCACAGTGTCAGAAGTCAGGAGTTTCCTAGGGTTAGCGGGTTACTATCGCCGTTTTATCCCAGACTTCTCGAAGATTGCCAAGCCAATGACAAGTCTGTTACAGAAAGATCACAAGTTTGTGTGGACAGAGGAGTGTGAGACAGCTTTCCATACCTTGCGGAAACTGTTGACCACTGCTCCAGTTCTTGCACAGCCCGACATCGAGAAACCTTTTGATGTGTTCTGTGACGCATCAAAAACAGGATTAGGGTGTGTGCTAATGCAAGAAGGAAGAGTCATTGCTTATGCCTCCCGGCAGTTGAGAAAACATGAAATCAATTATCCGACACATGATCTTGAGCTTGCCGCTGTAGTGCATGCCTTAAAGATTTGGAGACACTATCTACTGGGTAATGTGTGCAATATTTTCACCGATCATAAGAGTCTCAAGTACATTTTCACCCAACCAGAATTGAACATGAGACAGCGAAGATGGTTAGAGCTGATCAAAGACTACAACTTGAATGTACAGTATCACCCTGGAAAAGCCAATGTGGTAGCTGATGCTTTGAGTAGAAAGTCACATTGTCTGAATGTGCAACCCTTGCTGGAAGATGGTTTCGATCTAATGCACCCTGCCGTGCTACATAGTATTCAGGTCAGTTGTTCCTTAGAGAGTAAGATTATAGAAGGTCAAAAAGCAGACAAAGGGATATTCCACATCAAAAAGAAGATTCAAGAAGAACCCTCGAAACACTTCAGGGTGGATGAGCAAGATGTGTTGTGGTTCGACAACCGTGTTGTTGTCCCAAAGGATAGAGAGCTTAAGAATAAAATTATGGATGAAGCTCATCTCTCTAAGTTGTCTATTCATCCTGGCAGCAGTAAAATGTATCAAGAACTAAGACCTCGTTATTGGTGGACCAAGATGAAGAAGGAAATTGCAGCGTATGTAGCCAGATGTGACACATGTTGTAGAGTAAAAGCAATTCACATGAAGCCTGCCTGAATGCTACAACCTTTGTCAGTACCAAGTTGAAAGTGGGATGACATAAGTATGGATTTTATCACGGGTCTACCCACTACTCAAAAAGGTCACGATTCCATTTGGGTAATTGTGGATCGTCTTACTAAGACAGCCCACTTTTTGCCGGTCAAAACGGAATATAGACCACCTCAATATGCTGAGAAGTATATTGCAGAGATTGTGAGATTGCATGGCATACCAAAGACTATAGTGTCTGACAGAGGGTCACAGTTCACTGCTCACTTTTGGGAGCATTTGCACAAAGGTTTGGAGACGAGTCTGATTCGTAGCACTGCCTATCATCCTCAAACAGATGGTCAAACTGAGAGAGTTAATGCTGTTCTAGAGGATATGTTAAGAGCTTGTGTGTTGTCTTCCAGAGGTTCATGGGAGTCATGGTTACCATTAGCAGAGTTCTCATACAATAACAGCTATCAAGAGAGTATCAAGATGGCACCTTTTGAGGCTCTGTATGGCCGAAAGTGTAGAACACCGTTAAACTGGATTGAGCCAGGAGAAAGAAGGTATTATGGTATTGACTTCGTAGAGGAAGCCGAAAGGAAAGTTCATATCATTCAGCAGAATATGAGAGCAGCTCAGTCACGTCAGAAAAGTTATGCAGATAAGAGAAGGAGACCGCTTGTGTTCGAAGTTGGTGACTATGTTTATCTAAAAGTTACGCCAATGAAAAAGAAAAGGTTTGGTGTGCGCAGAAAGCTGGCCGCCAGATTTGTGGGACCTTACAAAATCCTGGAACGAAAGGGTCCTGTGGCTTACAAATTGGAGTTACCAGAGTCAATGGGTGCTATATTCCCAGTTTTTCATGTATCACATCTCAAGAAATGTTTGCGCGTTCCAGAGGAAAAGATTGAACCTCGAGGCATAAAACTGAAGTCAGATCTGGTGTATCGTGAGCAGCCAGTTCGAGTATTGGATACCAAGGAAAGGGCTACTCGAAACAGTATGGTGAAAACATATAAGATACAATGGAGTCATCACGATGAAGGGGATGCATCTTGGGAAACAGGTGAATACTTAAAGAATGCATACGAAGATTTTTATAATAAATGGTTCGTAACCCAAATCTCGGGACGAGATTTTTATAAGGGGGGAAGGCTGTAACACTCCGGTGTTACGAAATGCATTTGTGCATAGCAATCATATTGCATCGCATTCATAACATCATGATCATGTGTGACAATTTATAAATTGGTTAAAATAAAAGCTTGAAAATAATATATGTGATGAATTGTATTAATATGATAATCACATTGCACCAAAAACCCTGCAACTATAAATTTTACAATCACTTGGAACCCTAGTTCAAATCTTGGAGCTCAAATTTTGTCAAAAACTTGTTTAAAAATAATTATGAAAAATATTCAAAATTTTCCCCTATTTTAGCTTTTATTCTGTTATTCAAAATCTATCAAGAATTTTGAGATGGCCCCTTAATCAAAGTTGTAGAGAATTTAATTTAGACCAACTTTTATTTTTGGGCCAAATCCATAAAATGTCTTCTTCTTGTTCAAAATATGGTTTGAAGTTTGAAATGCATTCAAATTTGAAAATTGAAAATCAAAAATTCGTTTTTTTCCCTCGCGGGCCACCGCCTCCGGTTCGGCCCACGGCCAGATGCGGCCCGCGCCAACCGCGCGCGCGCGCCCGCACTGCCTCCGCCCCGGCCCGGCCCAGCCGGCCTCCCCCTCCCTCTTCTTCCCGCGCGCGCTGGCGCCCCGGCAGGACGCGCCCGCCGCGTGGCGGCCGCATGCCGGCGACGCCCCGCGTGGCCGTCCGTGGACCCCGCGCTCGCGCTCCACTTCAAATCCACCGAGCGCCAGGTCTCCAGCTCGCACGACCCCCATTTGCTCCCTCTCTTCCTCCCCCGACGCCCTCCACCGCGGAGCACCGCTCGCCACCGTGCGCCGCCCCCATCTCCGCCTCGTTCCGGCGTCGGCTGACCGTCTCCTCTCGATTGCCTGTGCCCAAAGCTCCGCCCCGTTCCCCTCTTCTCCGAACAAGCCTCGGCGTCTCCTCGTTTGGAGCGGTAAGGCTCAATCGAGCTCTTCCTCGCCGCGCCACCGCGTCGGTGCCGCCGGCCGGGCGCTCCGTCCACCGCCTCGCTCACTCCCTCTCCGTCTCCCCAAGTCCTCCTCTCGAGTTCGCGAGTTCATGGCGAGTGTTGTGCGCTCGCTCGGTGGTCGGGATTTGGCCGGCAACGGCCGGTTGGCCGCAGCCGCCGCCGCGGCGTCGAGCGCGCGGACGCCGGCGACGCGCTCGGCTCCTCGCGGGGGCGAAGCCGTGCCCCTGGGCCGCGCCCCGAGCGGGCCGGCTCGGCGGTTCGCCCGCGCGCGCGAGACAGGCCGGAAACGGCCACGGGCCGACTGTTGATCTCGGGCCGGCCCAATCCCTTTAACAGAAAAACAAATTTCGATTTCTTTTATTTATTCTTGATGAAAAACACTTGGGAAAATGATTTCTTGGTCATTTTAGCTCCAAAATTGGTGAAATAAATTTTTTATCTACTCATTTGAGTCAGATCTACAATATAAAAATGTTGCATGTCATTATTTCATTACTTTTCTGTAGTATTTTATTTAATCCTTGAAATTGGTGTTTTCTTAAAAAATTGATAAGAAAATGTAGAAAAATCAGAAAAATGTGGTTCCAAGTTTATTAATCCTGTTATGCCATGTACTTGCTAGGGTAATTTTATTTCATGGTTGTTCTGTAGAAAAATGTATAGTTGCAGTTCAAATGCTTTCTATCACTAATATTTGTTATTTTTGTTATTTAAATAAATTTGAATAAAACCTGCAAGTGATAATTTTTCTATAGTGTTTGTTTAGGTAATAGATAGTAGAAAAATTCCTAAATCTGTTGTTTGATACTTTTCATAATGTAAAGTATTTTAAATATCTATTTTAGGCCTTAGTTTGTTATTTTTGTATAGGCAGTTCTAGTTATCCAAATGCAGTAAAATTTTTATGTCAAGCTATTCTTGATATTAGTAATCCACTGTAATTTTATAAGATTTTTCTGAGCTACTAAAATATGTGTTGCTGTTCAACCATAGGACTAATTAGGGTTTCTATTTATTCTTAATGCAAAGTTAGTTAGAAAAATATACTTTGGTGTATCTTTGAAGCATCTTAATTGTTTAATACTCTCGCATGGTAGAAAATAGTGGAGGTAGTCTCCGAGTACATGTTCTTGGATGACGTAGACTACCTTGTAGAAGAGTCATAAGTTCCACATAATCCGATAACGTAACATATTCATTACATCGCATGCACTCCGTATCATCATCATCTCATGTCACCTCTGCAATGCACCTATGCATGTTGCACTCATACTTCTGCATCATACAGGATCGCAGGAAGTGGTTCCGACAGTTGTTCCCGAGGACGCAGAGGAGCAGCTCGAAGTGACGGAGCCGGAACCAGCAGAAGCAGAAGAGGAGTCCGGTGAAGAGCTTCCGGAGTGCCCTGACCATCGTCCCAGTACCTTCGAGCGAGGCAAGCCCCGGAGCATTTCTCCCCCGGTTTGCAAATAATTATTTATTAATTTTACTTAATCTGATGCATTAAGTTTAGGAGTTGTTTGCAAACGTTGCTGCATTATACCTTGTTTCACCTTGTCTTACCCGATCCTTGTCACCCTGGTGTCCACGGTCAATAATTGCTTAGCTTGCTTAGACCGGTAGAAGTCGGGTGATTGCCTGTCATCCGCGAGCTATAGGGGATTACCTGGTTTATGTGAAAGAAATGTCATGTGAGAATAACTAAGTGTGGAAATGAATTTGAGACCGGGCGGAAGCTTGCAGGGTTCTGGACTGTAGTGTCTTCCGTCTGTGTCGATTAAGGACCGTCCGATGTCGGGCCTCGGGTCATGTTGAACGCATGCCTCACATTTAGCTGGCCGAATAAAGTACCTTTCGACCGCGAAGCTGGGAGATTATTCGGGCCGAGTGGATTGCCCGCAACGCACTGTACCGGAGCAGTAGTGGCAGGAAACGGGGGCGCGATGATAAGGCCAAAGAGCAGTCGGGCGGCCCCCGGGTACATGTGGTTCCTAGCAAGCTCGCGACTTTACCTGAATGGTTGACTCGGTGACCAATACCTCACTTTAGCGGGTGAGTGAGGTTTGTGTGAGGAATAAATTACCAGCTGGTCAATAATCGATTCGAATCGCCATCGTTCACTGGATAGTGAACACTTGACTTGAGTTACTTCATCGTAGTAATATTGGTGAAACACTTGGATAGTTATGTGGAAAATGACATGGTAATTATGGTTAATTATCAATGGTAATCCTTGCTTGCTTAATTACATGAGTACTTCAGCATAAAGTGCAAACATAGTTGACAGGGGAATAAAGAATTAAAATATGCTATGCTTTTGTAAATGATTCGGTAAGCTAAAAATGCTTTCTTGCAAATGAGTCAGCTACCCCACCAAAAAGCCTATCATGATCCTTGGAGTCTTTTTGTTTTGGTTCTGTCGGGTAAGTCTAGCTGAGTACCTTCTCGTACTCAGGGCTTTGTTCCCACTTGTTGCAGATGGACAGATGTACTATGGTTATTGTATCAACTGTCTCTACCCTGCGATGGGCGAAGCCTAGGACCATGGGCAATGGTCACTCACTACTCCTCGCCTGATGCTTTTGTGGGAGATGATCGCGAGCTGGCACTGTATTTTGGAAAGATGTGTGTGTGTGTGTGCGCTTTGAACTAATGCTTCCGCCACTTTATTCGAAACTGGTTTGTAATAACTATGTTTAAACTCCGATGTATTTTGTGCCGCAAACTACTGTGTAACTTATGAAGGTAATCGCTAAACTTATTACGATCTTGGCTGTGATGTGAAATGGTTTGAAATCCGTCGAGATTTCATGGACTACCGGGTTATACGGGCTTAAGTTTGGTAAATTGTCCGTCCGTTGGATGATTTTCTTACTTAATCTCGTATAATTGGGCGGTTCTGTTACACAAAGCAGCCATGAATCTTGGTTTGCGTCATCTTGAGCACGCATGGCATCACTTAGGCCTTGTTTAGATACCAAATTGGTATCCAAATTTTGCATAGTAAACATCACATCACACTGTAGCACTTTTGTTTTTATTTGGTAATAATTGTCCAAACATTGATTAATTAGGCTTAAAATGTTCGTCTCGCAAAGTACAACAAAACTGTGCAATTAGTTTTTTATTTCATCTATATTTAGTACTCCATACATGTGCCAGTATTTTGATGTGATAATTTTTTTTTATATAGTAAAATTTAGGAATGAATTTAGATATCTAAACAAGGCCTTACCCGCCTTGACTCCATTTGGCCTCAACTCCTGGAGGCTGAAGCACCTGCCAGTAGCCCAGCACAGTTGACAGTACTCAAGAGTAACCAGCAGCCACACGCCCACACCCACAGCTTTCCGAGGGGCAGGCAGGCTGGACATGACCGCAACTTGACTTCATAGGCAGGTCACGCTCTCCCCCTCTCAAAGCAAGAACACTGATGACTCACTGAGCGTCCAGGGCCTACGCCCCCCAGGATAGCGACCCGCCGCCAACCAGCCTACTCCAGTCTCTGTCATGGCTAACGTACAATCATACCTGTGATGACGATATATACGTCTCTTTATTACTCCCTCCGTCAAAAAAAAACAGTTATTCTCGTTTTCTAAAAAGTCAACAACTTTTAACTTTGACCAGATATATTTAACAAAATATTAATATTTATGGTATATAATTAGTACCATTAGATAGATCATTGAATATACTTTCATAATATACTTTTTTTGGAGATATAAATATTACACGTATTTTCTATAATAGTTAAAGTTGAGGCACAACTCCTGTAGTGACTCTTTTTTTTTGGGACGGAGTAGTACTCCGTTAGTAACTGGGGTGCCTAGCTAGGAGGCATTTGGTCTGAGAAATCACCACATTCGAGTTTGATTTTATGATTGCTCTTATTTGTTGGCACATGGCAGTTTTTGTTTAGCCATTGGTTCATAGTCTCAGACTTAGTTTTGAATGATTAAGGGCAAAACTCATGTAGAAGCCGGAATAAAGAAATTCCCTTTTTATTTTAAAAAAGAATGAGATGATCCTATGAGTTTCGGCGGAATGACTTCATCTCTAATGTTTGTACTAATCATGTGGCTTGTCAGGGGTGAATGATGATGGATCAACATATTCCATATTATATTCAAACCAAACAGGAAAAAAGATGGGGAGTGAGAAAGTGATGGATCAATCCATTTCCATTGCTAAAGCCAAACGTACACTCCCATAACAGAAAATATCAAGTGCACATGGTCATATTGGTTAAACAAACTCAATCTTGGATTTCATCTAAATGAATGGTCCAAGTGAGAGGTAAAAGTTCCCTTTCTTAAGTTACAACCCAAGTGGGATGAATGAAAGGAGTTTAGTTTCCACTTCTCACTCGAGTCATTCAGAATCCAGAATATATTTGAAGCGTAAGGTTAAATTTCTACATACTTCCTCCGTTTCAAAAATAGAGTCGCTATGAGAATCGCGCTGGTCAAACTTTCTCAACTTTGACTAGATTTATAAAAAATACGTGCAACATTTATATCTTCAAATAAGTTTATTACAAAAGTATATTCAACGATCCACCTAATGATACTAATTATGTACTATAAATATTAATATTTTGTTAAACATATTTGGTCAAAGTTAAAAGGAAAAAGTCTAGATCACCCCCAACTATGGGGGTGGTCTACTTAACCCCTCAAACTATGAAACAGTCTAATTTACCCCCTGAACTTTTCAAAACCGTCTACTTTACCCCCGGGGCAGTTTTGGACGGCAGTTTGCTACAGTAACCATGGTTTTGCTACAGTAACCGAATCTTTAAAAAATCATAGTAAATCACAGAAAAATCGTAAAATGGAAAATCCAATTTTGTTGGACTCCACGTGAGTAGATCTACACAATGAACATATAATATGGTGTGCTTTAGTACAAAGTTTTTGCTGTAGCTTTAAATTTATTGGAAAATCCTAATAAATTTAAAGCTATAGCAAAATTGTACTAAAGCATACCATATTATATGTTCATTGTGTAGATCTACTCATGTGGAGTCTAATAAAATTAGATTTTTTATTTTACGATTTTTCTGTGATTTACTATGATTTTTTAAAGATTCAGTCACTGTAGCAAAACCATGGTTACGGTAGCAAACCGCCGTCCAAAACTGCCCGAGGGGGTAAAGTAGACGGTTTTGAAAAGTTCAGGGGGTAAATTAGACTGTTTCATAGTTTGGGGGTTAAGTAGACTACCCCCATAGTTGGGGGTGATCTAGAGTTTTTCCAAGTTAAAAGTTGCTGACTTTTTGAAAAGCGGGAATGAGTTTTTTTTTTTTTTTGACTGAGGGAGGATGTTCAAGAATATAAGTCCATCCATGTCCACCTGATATTTCACGAAGCGTCGACCTAACTGCACCACAAACAGACTCCAGCGACCCTATCCGTGAATTTATCTGGAGACTCAGACTTTCAGCGAGCGAGAGGGGTTTCCAAATTCTTCAGGAGTTCCCAACTTCCCATCACAATCAGTGCAGTGGAGAAGTTCAAACAAACAAGGCAGTGCTGTGATTAGGAATTAGGATCACGCAACAAACCCGCCTTTTTCTACGCATACATGCGCAAGCGCAAGGCTTCAGTGCCGACTGCCGAAACACTATAAGCTGAACGAACCCGCACCCGCCTGATGGTGAGCTTGGAAGGAAGTCAGCTCTCTAACAAAGGCCCCCTTCGTGCCTTGTGAATTCGTAACGGCCTTGGTTTCTCCTGGCATTTCATCGAAGTTGGAAGAAACACGTCAGCATTACGTGACTATAAACGTACGCCGTACGGATGGTTGGTTCACTGAACCCTTCTTTAAGGTCTTGCATCTTTGTCAAGGACATGGACGACACCGGAATAGGGACACCTTTGGCCTCTGAATGTTCATTTCATGGAAACTGGACTGACCTACTGTGCAACGGTTGTCGTGTTACTCGTTGCAGAATCCAGGCAGGCTCTTGCTGATCCATGTACAGTCTCAGGCATCTTGTTCATTTCATCTGTATGCTTTGTTTAGTTCACTTCAAAATATAAAAAGTTTTCAAGATTTTCCGTCACATCGCATATGCCGGTACATGTATGGAGCATTAAATATAGATAAAAAAAATAACTAATTGTACAGTTTGTCTGAAAATGTCGAGACGAATCTTTTGAGCCTAGTTAATCTATAATTGAACAAAGTTTGTCAAATACAAACGAAAAGTGCTACTGTGTTTTTCCAAAAAAAATTTGGAAACTAAACATGGCCCTAGTATGCTGACTGCTTTGATACCTGGCTAAAAATCAGTACACATCATGACATCAAAATTCAGAGCCTGTGCGATGAGTCTGATGTTGGAAGGATGGTGAGTTGACTGTTGGAAGGATGGCGAGTCACTAATGGGTGTTTAGTTCCCAAAAATTTTCACCTCAAAACATCACATCGAATCTTGCGGCACATGTATGGAGCATTAAATGTAGACGAAACAAAAAAAACTAATTGCACAGCTCACCATGAAATTACGAGACGAATCTTTTAAGCCTAATTAGTCCATAATTGAACAATAATTGTCAAATAAAACAAAAAGCTACAGTACCCAAAAACCAAAACTTTTTGCGAGCTAAACACCCCTTAAACATTAACATGTTCTGAACTTTGTAATTGCTCCACAGTTGCCAGGGACAGCAACAGGGAGACATCAGAGATATACCTCGCTGCTGCACTGCTCAGAGCACAGCCTTGCACAGAAAATAGGCTATTTTATTCACTGCAACCAGCTGAGCATGATGACCCCGCGTGTCACATATACCCTAACTTTGTTCATAGGATGCTTCGCATGATTCGAACATTTGAATCTAGTTCTTCGGCTTCTCATACCGAGAAACATTAGGTTTCTACCAATACAAGCCCCTTACGTTTGAGGGCAAGGTATCACTATTCTAGGGTCTAAATATGCCCCATGCCTATCTCTTTTCTACCAATACAAGCCCCTTAAGTACTGTATCTATTTTCTATACCGGGAGCTGTGCAGTGCGCTCAAACTTGCAGTCTGTCTTCCTCCTTATTTTGATTGACAGTCTTTCTCCGATCTTTAGAAATTTGATCCATTTGAGGCATGGAACATTGAATTGTCGACTGAGTTCGAGCTGCACATGCCAAAGTCTTGGTAGTCCAGCAGCCAGTCTGTTGTTCCATCCCATGGCAACATCCCCTCGACATTGCCAAGTTCATCGTTGCTGCTCATAAAATTCAGCCATGGCTCATCCATCGACAGGTCTGTCTCCGACAGCCAATTCACCAGCAGTTCAGGGTCTTGATCACAGCCGTTGGTACCTGACTCTGGCCAGCTGGACTGCTCCGATGAATCAGTGGACAGCGGAACCTCCCTATGGCTGTCATCCTTCAAGTTCAGCTCCTCTCTGAAGTCGCTGGATCTAGCAGATTCATCTGTAACTGTGGACTGTGAGGAAGCTGCCTTGGAATTGGCTAGAGGCTGGTGCGTGGCCGGGTCGATGCCCATCTTGATGAGCTTCTTCTTGATGTGCGTGTTCCAGTGGTTCTTGATCTCATTGTCTGTTCTCCCAGGTAACTTGGCAGCAATCTTGGACCATCTGCATAGGTTTAAGTCATTAGGAGCGCACAAAGCGGTTGTAATATTTTGTTTCTGGAGAACGAAGCACATGAGCAGAAAGGAGCAGCTAACCCTTTTTACTAAGGTTTCAGCCAGCTGAATTTGAAGCAATTGCATAAATTTACAAATTTTCATTATTTCCACAATTGTGTGCTCCATGGTTTAGAACTGGAGTTTGTGCTACAAGTGAAGAGGTTGAGAATGACCTGAGCGCGAGTGGTCCTATTACTACTGCCCTTCAATTCTAGTGTGCTCTTTAACTCACATGCAGGCATGAAGTCCACATCGGTGTATCTGTAATAACTATCAATACAAAGTGCAACAACTAAGAAAAGATAGCCATTATGTTGTTTTTTAGATAACTTGCCATTTGCAAGAGCACTGAAAGCATGAAACAACCAAGAGGTTACTGCAGAGTGCTAAACTAGGGACAAGGTAAAAAATTATACCAGTTATAGGGTTATAAGATGTAAGGTGCAATAAACTCAATAACCATGAAAACCACTTTTCAAACTCTTGGTAAACTTGATTAACTGATCCTGGTCTGGTATTGCAGGATTTATTTCTTTCTCAAAACTATACATTTCGATTGAACTTGGCCTTTGTTGATAGACGTGGAGCACCAGGGGGTTTGACAACAATACCACGTGCATGTGACAGACGTGGAGCACCAGGGGGTTTGACAACAATACCACGTGCATGTGACTTGTTACTATTAATTGCACGAATTCAGTTGGTTCTAAACTTTGTGGCATCATTTACAGTAAGTAGGCAGCTAGCGCTGCTACACTTCGTGTAGACTTACAGCACATATTAGTATAAGCTAGCTACTCTTAGCCAAGTATTCCATCAACATGTTCTGCGGTTTCCTTGGCACTTCAAAGCTTAACCAGGGGAATATTCACCCATGCCAAGGAACCGATGCAAATATAGCTTATTCTACCATAGCACAATAACAAGATGGATTAACATACAAAATGGAGTATATGCATCCATGCACACGTGTTATATATACCATGCAAGCTAGTGTACCTATTTTCCAAGCTTGGCATGGAGGTCAATGACGAGCTGCTCCTCGGCAGTGCTGAGGAGGCCACGCTTGAGGTCAGGGCGGAGGTAGTTAGTCCACCGCAGACGGCAACTCTTTGCCGCAACGAAGCAGCCCTGCCAGTTTAGGCACTGCCCGCCAGCAGCATCGACCATGTGTCAGGATGAGCTAATGAGCTTCTTGTCCTCCTCCGCTGTCCAAGGCCCTCGCTTCACCCCCTGCTTGTCACAGCATGGCTGTCTCCCCATTGATCAATTTACTATCAGCTGGCAGCTTGTACTAGATTAAGCACTAAGTGAACAAGGCTATCAGTAAGCTTCTATTGCATTTTATATATGCTGTGAGCCACCAAACTCCGCAGACAAACATCAGACAAGAGGGCTGTGAAAGCTCCATTGCAACTGCAATGGATGTCTGCCCACATATATGTATAGCTCCGTGCAATTTCACTAAAAAAATGTCCTGTGCTTTCCATGCTTTTCTATTTGCTGATGTAGAAAGCGATGGTGATTTGGTTCCTTTAGAGTAATCTGGAAGTAAGAGTTTAAGTCTGACCTATAATAAACTGTACCATGTTAAGCCCTTGTTAAAAAACAGTTACCAATCGCACTGCAGCATCATGGGGTACCACTACTAGAGTCTAGAGTCGATAATCATGTTCATCAAAATGAGATGTGTCAACATCCTTGACCAAGCTGATTTGTACTTCAATATTCCAATATCGTACAGAGCGATAATATGATCTTAATTAACTAGCATACTGAAATGAACAACACCCTATTTGCAGATAGATTAGCTCAAATTTTTAGTTAGCTATCCTTTTCTAAACACGGCAATTTGTTTGCAAATGATGCAACATGAACTAAAGTATGATTATCTCTAAGTATTGATGCTTCCATTCCCCACAGGGGTATATAAATGTGTGCCGCCCCAGTTGCCATCTTAAGCAACTATATCTCACCAACCATTTTATCATTGGTGGCACTGTAACAAATAAAACCATGAGGAACAACTAGCATATGCTCTGCAAGCTGCATATCTAACATATGTGTATGGGCCAATTATGACATTGTGCACCATGATGTAAATGTTGCATTCTAATTTGTGAGAAAGCTGAAACATTCAGACAGTCAGCATCCTAGCTCACAGAGACTGGTGATATAAACATGACGATCAACAGGTGAGCTTAGCTTCTGAAGAGTTTGATTTACATATCGAGCTAGTACAACAGATGAGAAAAGACAGCAACTAATTAATTAGACATAGAAATCGGTGCATCGCCTTGGTTCTTTTCTTTATGCAAAGATGTGCAGCTCAGTTTCATTTCATGTTTGCTAAAAAAAAGCACCACAGCTTACTTTTGCTAATAAAAAAGCTCAGTTGCAAAGATGAAACTTAATTCTGTAGCAAATGGTTATTCTGCAACTAGATTTAAAGAAAGGATAAGAATTAGAGTTTCTTAATCCACCGAACTCCCAAGAAAGTGAATATGGGAAAGGACCCATCTTTCAACTTACTTTTGCTTAGAATGACAGCAAGGACAGCTTAAGAATCTGGTGGTATTCAAGACATCTGCCGACATGAGGAAGAAATGACTGCGCTCTGACGCTCTGTAACCACAAAAATAATGTCAACTCAGTTATACATATTTGGAGTGTTGATATAAGAAGGAGCATCATCAATCAATCAACAGACAAACGTTTTGCTATTCAGATACTGTGCTGGGGCGTTGGGCAACAATGGACATATATTTTGGACAACTAAAGCCTACAGGGGCCAATTTATGCCGTGTCTGCAAGAAAATGCTAGCAACTGCTGATAGAATAGCAGCAATCTTCTGATACACAATGTAACTCTTCTGCTGATCTGCATATGCAACAAACTTCAATCTGGGAAAGGCTGTGCGCTAAAACTAGAGCATCTTATTATGTTTATATATAAACAAGTATAACACAAAAAGACAGAAACTTTCCCAGATTATCAATTCTAGACAAACACAATCCAATCCATGGAAGCTAATGTGTATCTCAGGTATTCTGCCACAAAAGGGACAGACTTTGGATTGAAAAATGATTGTCTCATTTCATCTAGAATATAGGCATCTTGTATAAAAAAATGAGAAAAAATGTCCATGCAAACAAAATGGCCACACCATAACAATTGCATCTGTTAAATTGTTACTCTCAGAGTTTGTGCACTGTTGCTGTCCCAGGTAGTGATGTGTGTTCTGTGCTGAAAAGTAAAAGCAGTAAACAGAAGTTTCTTTTCAAGAGAAGTGGCAGATGAAAACAATGTTTTTCTAGGTCATAGGTCTATTCCATCCAACCTTCAATATTTATGAATAAGCTATAAGTTGTGATGTGCATTTCCAGGAGACATCTAATGCGGATCTACACTAGCTATCATGACAAATACTATCATTTTGTTATTAAAAACACAATATGAAAACTTCTAAAACAACTGTAATGTAGTACTCAGAGATCTACCATCATACGAATTTTCAGTTTCACATTGCAATTCAGTTGAGTAGAGAAAAACCAAGGAGAAAAGTGTGTCAATCCTAAGTCCTAACTTCTGTTTGTAGCCTTTTCTTCTATTTATTTACTAACATAGATCTCACCCCTTTTCCCCTTAGAATTCATCAATAGATGGTGGTTAATTACATCAAGACAGCCACTTGCTTAATAACATTTGGCGGCAGTTTGTATATGCTCATGACTGATTCCCTACACTTTTCCTAGCAAAAAGACTTGGTCTTCTGATCTTCTGCAAACATGATTACTGCTCACATTACAAGAGACTAACTTTAGGAGATGCCATTAGAAGAGAATGGGCCGGGTATCGCTACATCCCATCAGACTAATTCACTGAATGACAGCCTGATACCAACCTTCCAGCTACAAAACGGTGGCAACTGATGTAGATTGACAAGAAAAAAAGCCTTGATTAGGAGGAGACATTCTAATATTTAGGCTTTGAAATATGATCTCCTAGACACTTTAATTTTGAATTATCTGGTCCTCAGTACCACATCCCACAAGCTTTTAGCACAAGGGTTGAAAATTGACCAGGCTTCCAAAAAGATTGCACCTATCTCTTCAAAGGGAAACCAATTTTAAACTCGCTAGTAATGTAGCTTCTCTGAGCCTCCATTATTGGTTACCCAATTTGCAGATAATTAACGAGTAAGGTTTTCCATTTGAAGAATTCAATGGAGCCGGCTATACTGACGTCTTCATGAAGAATGGATACCGACAACATCTGGTCACAGTATTTGAGTTGGAATGTTCCTGTCATGCATTCATTCGTGCAGTATTTGAGGAAACAACTTGTATAGTGGTATTACACGCTTTGATTCAATCTCCCATCTGAATGCAGCACATGCTGGATTATCTGAGCACAGAGGTACAGGTTTTGCAATGAATCAACAGCACCACCAAAGGGTCAGGACCGTCCTAGTACCTACTTGATCACTCTCTGTGACCAAATGCCATGACTTTGGGCAAGCTAGTCCGAACGAACTCTCATTCCAAAACGTGGTACATACAACCCTTTTGCAGAACAAACACCTGACATGTCAGGACGTTGTTTTACCACAGCAACAGATAAAAGATGGGGATCCCCCAGCTGACACCTCTGAGCGTAAAAGATGGGGATCCCCCAGCTAAGCATTGCAGGGATTTTTTTTTTTGATCGGAGCATTGCAGGGAATTTTGGATCACTAGCCACTGTACACCCAAAAAAGCACAAGGAAGGCGCACATGACCTCAATTCGCAGCGATTACCGTGTCGGCCATACACGAACACGAACTGCGGAAGCGGAAGCGGAACTCCTATGGATCATCGATCCTTCTCCGCTAGGCATGACATCAGGTCTCGCTCGTCCCCACGAAGATTTACAAGGACTCGAAAAGGCGGGCTGGATATCGCAGCCCGCGAGCGTGTGGCTGCAAGTAAATCCGGCGAAGAGGCACAGAATCTTACGAAGGAACTCACACTGACGACACGGCGCGGGGACGGTGACCTCGCACCCTTCCCCCAATCCCATCTTGCACGGAGCCACGGACGGCCTCAGGTGAGTGGGACCCGGGCGCACGGACTCTACCGACCCCGCCTTATGGTTCCTGCTCACTCCGATGGCGATGCCCGGAGGCCGGAGGGCAGCCGAGCCGAGCGGCGGCCGGCGGGGGAGGGAGGATTCCGTGGGTCCCATTGCAGCGAGCGCGTCCGGAGACGAGACAGACGGGTCTATGTGAAAGGAGAGGAATCGCTACGGCCCAGCCCAGATAGCAGAAACTTGGGCCTTGGCAAATTGCAGAGCCGTAAGAGAGAACTGGATGTCGAATATTGGACCATCAATATAGCCCAGCATTGGGTTAGTAGCAGTTAGTTAAATCACCGGCGTTTCTCAAAAAAAAAAAAGTTAAATCACCGGCAGTTCTCCGAAAAAAAAAGTTAAATCACCGGCAGTGCTAACGCCTGCACTCTCATCTCCCCCGCTCACCTGCATCCCGCGCATGCCTACACGGGCCCGCAGCGTCCCACTGCACGTGGGGAGTCCACGTTCACGCCCCTCCGCGCATGTACGAGGGCAGCAGGTGGCTACACCAGCATCAAAAGAGAGGGAGGGGGCGGCACATGCCAAAGCCGACGTCAGGAGGAGGAGGAACACTGAGGCGAAGGTGAGGCGGTAGAAAAGCGAAGACAGAGATGCAACACTTGATCTATTTTTGAAACATCCAGATACAATATTTACAACATACGTTTGAAGGCAAATGAAACACATGAAACATGCATCTGAAACACTAGTTACAATATCATATTTACTTTTATAACATCCAGATGAAATACTTGCAACATACGTATGAAAAACACTTGAAAAAAACATTTTATATGCGTGAAAACATATGCGATAAAACACTTGCAAACATACATTTGGAAAATGAAATTAAACATTTGGAACATACATTTGAAACACATGTGTATAGCGCTATAACATGTGCAACATCCTGATCTTACTTTTGTGAAACATATTCTTGCAATGAGGGCTTTGCTCGGACGAATGGAGGTATGCCGCGCACGGAGGTTGACGGTGGCGCATGGACCTCGCTGTGTGGTAGCGGCACGGGCAACTCGCCGCCAGGGGCGACGTCACACAAATCGTCGTCCCCTCACCTGCTTGCAAGCATCCGTCGTGGAGGCTCGCCGGCTCGGTGGAGGCGTCGCAACGAGCGGGCCACCTGCTAGCAAGAAGGCAACGCGGTGGAGGCAAGCGAGGCAGATTGGGCCCGGTGAGAAACGCGGCGCGAAAGAGGCCGCAGAGGATAGAGCGCGATGTTGTGAAGGACCAGCGGCGGCGAGGCGGAGTGGGGTGGGCCGATGGGTACGACGATGCAGGAAGGAAACGGCGCGACAAGCATCAGGACACGCGGTCGAGACGAGCGGATAGGCTTGCTGAGCGAGCGAAGCGTGCGAGAGTGAGCGGTGGAAGAGGTCCGTCTATTCGGGGCATGTTAATTACTTCCTCCGTCCCAAAATAATTGTCGTCGTTAGTGTGCGTGCCGCAAGTTTGACTTGATTTGTACAAAATACGTGCAACATTTGTATCCCTAAATAAATTTATTAAAAACTAGATTAAAAAATCTTTTCAATGATACTAATTATGTACCATAAATATTAATATATATTTAATCAAAGTTGTTTATCGGGAAGCGAAAACAACATATATATTGGGATATGAAGTATGGCCATGTTCGGCTGATCGTTTCCGCGGCTGCTGCTGATGCTGATTTATTATGAGAGAAAAATACTGCTGGCTGAGCGGACAGGCCGTATATCGTTATGGATAAATCGCACGCATCGAGAGTAAAAGAAAAGGGAAGATCGCACGCATCCAGCAGAGCGTGAAACTGGCCCGGCCGCCGAGTAGACCACCAGCTCGGCCGGCACCGCACGCGGCACGAGTACGACTCCAGCCCGCTGTTTTCTCCGTGCCGTGCCGTGCGCCGCGTCCACCCCGAGCAGCACGGCGGGGCGTCTGCGCGTCCCGCGTTCTCGACTCGCGTTCGCCGTGCCGTGGCCTTGTTTACACGAGGTCGCAGTCGTACGGCATCGGGAGGAATTCCGCGCCGTGCGCGGCGGTCTCAGCTCAGGACGGTCGCTGTCTTCCGCGTGGATCGTCGTGCGGTGCTTCTTTCTGTGCCTGACAAGCGACAACTGGTGATGATGGGATGAGATCACGAGGCAGCAGGCTACTCCGTGCAAGTGCGCAACGGTGCAAGCCGTGGTCGATGTCTTCGTGGATCGTGTCGTGGTGGCGCCCATCTTCCACCTTCCACTCCACGAGGCGCATTAACAACCCGCACCGGCACCGAGTCAAACACCGGGTAGATGCCCTACCCTACCCTGCCCTGCCCACGTCGCTCGAGACTCGCCACCAGGGTTAAAAAAACCGGCCGGTTTACCGCGGTTTACCGCGGTAACCGCCCAAACCGGGCCGGTCCGGTTCCGGTCCGGCCCGGTTAGGGTTTCCCCAAATTCAAATTTAAAATTTGAAAAAAAATGCTGAAAAAATTCCTAAAAATAGTTCATGATTTATAGAAGCCAATGGTGTAAAAATTTTTCAAATTGGAGTTCGTTTAGTATTTATTTATACGTATAGAAGTTTGAAAAAAAAGAAAAAAAATCCCGGTCCCGGCCCGTTAAGGCCCCCAAATTCAAATTTAAAATTTGAAAAAAACAAAAAATGCTGAAAAAATTCCTAAAAATAGTTCATGATTTATAGAAGCCAATGGTGTAAAAATTTTTCAAATTCGAGTTCGTTTAGTATTTATTTATACGTATAGAAGTTTGAAAAAAAAAAGAAAAAAAAATTCCAAACTCAAACCGAGCGGTAAACCGGCCAAACCGGCCGGTTACCGCTCCAAACCGGCCGGTTTACCGACCGGAAACCGAACCGAAGAACATTTGAATTCAAATTTGAATTCGGCCGGTTACCGACCGGTTTACCGGTAAACCGACCGGTAAACCGCTACCGCCGGCCGGCGGTTACCGGAAACCGGTCGGTAAAAAAAACCCTGCTCGCCACTGCTCGCTGGCCTACACGCCGCCCGTCCTCGAACCAAACCACAAGGCTCTCTCTGTGTGCTCGGTCTGTCCATGGCTTCCACGAAACCACGAACGACGTGTCGCAAGGATCGAGAGCAACCTCAAGCAGCCGTCGAGCTATGCCCACGAGAATACTTACGAGACATTGATTATTTAGGTGATGTTGGTGATAATTGGCTGCCTATTTTTAACCTTGAACCATTATCTAACACGCGTATCTTATATCTGGATAAACATGCATTGAGGCACACATCTTAGCCAGAAAGCCATTTTCTAAGCATTTCTCCTGAGCCACGCCGACTGGCGTGTCTAAATAAAGAAGGAAAAGACTACACAAAGATTATAATAATCCTTTTTTAGTCATGTTTTTTTTTGACAACAAGTCATGTTTCTTTAAGGTCCTGTTTGGATCACGTAGATAATAGCTATTTCGATCTAAATAACTGTAGTTAATAAAATAGCTAATTGTTAGTTGGACTTTTAGTAGCATTTTTTTTATTAGTTGTACATGTGAATGCCCTCCGAGAGTAAATTGCACTGTAGGTACCTAAACTATTTGATGTTTCACAGATGAGTACTCCAACTAAAAAACGTAACTTCTGGGTACTAGAACTATACTTACATAACTTCTGGGTACTTCAACTAAAAACGTAATGTCTAGGTATTGGAACTATACTTGCGTAACTTCTGGTACTGGCGCTCGAGCAGCACCGCGCCCACGTCGACGGCGACGGCGCTCGCTCGCCGGGGACAGGCGGAGCAGAGCTCCCCCCTCACACGCACCGCGCATGCCGCCGCAGGCGAGCTGCCGTGGGAAACCACGCCTTGCTTATGGCCGCGCAGCGCCCGCGCTAGGGCCCCACCGGTGGCTGCCCTCGCCGACATGGATTGCTACGCGCTCTAGGTGTGGAGTCCGGCGGCACTGACGGCCGTGCTCGGCACCGACCACGATGTGAGGACTAGCGATGAAAACAGACAGAAAAACCTTATTTCTACTTCTGTTTCTATATTTTTTTTGGCGGAAACGGGATCGGGTTCGGAATGAAAACGTATAGATTTCGGGTGAAAACGGGATCCCGCGGAAATGGACGGAAAAAACAAAACGGGATGAAAACATTTCTATATTAATTTCTATACATCTTGTATAGATTTAAAACGGGATAAAAAACAGAATAAATACGGATCAATTTGGGGTGAAAACGGGATCCCGCGGAAACGGACGGAAAAACCCCTCTCCCATTTCCGTAAATACGGAAACGGGACCCCGCAAATACGGAAACGAATGGACAAAAGTGAAAAACAGAACGGGTCAGAACGGAAATTTTTCCGTCCGTTTTCAACGCTAGTGAGGACCCGACAACTCCCTCTCTCTGCTCAAGCGCAAGTAGCCAGAAGTTACGTATGTATAGTTCCAGTACCTGAACGTTACGTTTTTAGTTGGAGTACCTAGAAGTTACGTAAGTATAGTTCAAGTACCCAGAAGTTACGTTTTTAGTTGGAGTACCCATAAATAGTTTAGGTACCCACAATGCAATTTACTCTACAGTTAACTATGGCCCTGTTTAGTTCCAAAAAATTTTGCAAAATTTTTCAGATTACCCGTCACATCGAATCTTCAGACACATACATGAAGCATTAAATATAGATAAAAAAATAAAACTAATTACACAGTTTAGACGAAATGGACGAGACGAATCTTTTAAGCCTAATTAGACCATGATTGAACACTAATTGCCAAATAACAACAAAATTTGCTACAGTATCGTTTTGTAAAAAATTTTGCAACTATACATGCCCTATGAGCAGGTAGTGAATTCGGCTTAAATATAGGAAAGAAAAAAAAAGATTTCAAAAAGATTTGCTTGCCAAGGGGACCTGGGCCCACGGCGCAGACCATGAACGCCACGAATCGAAACAGCTGCAACAACCCGACCAGCCCCGACCCGACCCGTCCATAACTCCACCACCCCCTCCGCCTCGCCTCGCCCGTCCCAGCTCAGGTCCTCAGACTCCTCACGCCGCGCACGAGCCGGAGCCGCCGAGGGCGCGCCCATCCGGACCGTGACAGAGCTCGCCTGCGCCTGCGCCTCCACCGATCGGCAAGCGGGGGGAGATGAGGGGTTCGTCGCGGAGGCCGGTGGCCGTGGTGATGGCCTGGGTGCGGCGCCAGCCGCCCAAGGTCAAGGCCTTCCTCGCCGTCGTCGCGGGGATGGCCGCGCTCGTCTTCATCCGCTTCATCGTCCACGACCACGACAACCTCTTCGTCGCCGCCGAGGCCGCGCACGCGCTCGGGATCGCCGTGCTCATCTACAAGCTCACCAAGGAGAAGACCTGCGCCGGTTCGTCCCCCCCGGTTCCGCCACCCCCCTTCCTTCTTACCTTACTGCTATATAACCGCATCCCGGCGGCGCTATCTGTTCGATCCGTTGGGCTCGCTGATCTTCGATCCAGATTGCTGAAGCCATGCGTTTGTTTTTCCTTTCCTCGCGTCTATGGACTATGGTGACCGAGCATCCGGTGGTCCTCCGTTTATACCACTCTCAGTACTAAAGCATATTCTCGTATTTAGTGGAGTCGTGTTGCCTGTTTCGATGGATTTTGTGTGGATTTCCGGCCTGATTCGTTCGAGGCAGTAGATAATTTCTCTGCTGTTTCGCTTAGGGTGTATGGCATCGACAGGTCACGCTCGAGGTAATTGTTAATTTCTTAAACTGAATACAGCATGCGACTTGTGCTGTGGTGGGCATTGCAGTGGGAGGAGTTTGGTATGTGCTTGCTTTCTGGGGAGGACGTTTTTCTATGGCGCTGTCACTGGTTGAGCGTTCATTCAAACTGCTCCATGGTGATATAACTGGGTGAGCCCAAGAGGAGGATACGAGCTTGTGGCTGCTTGATGCAATTGGTTCCTTTTATTAAAGTCAAACATGTTCGACTGTTTAAGGGTTGTTTGGTTTATATTTATGGAACCACCTCGTTCTAGATGAGGCAATGTCGATCCCATGATTTTTGTGGAATGATCCTGGCACCCCGCTCCTCATCCTCTTACTAATTCTGAGAGATGAGGTTGTGATGAATCGAACCCTTTTCCCAAACCAAATTAGTAGCCGATTTGGGCTACTTATACTTTGTTTCCAATTATGAAAATGCAATAGCATTATTGGATTTATATGGCATATGGATGGGAAATTCTGTGACCTGCTCTTGTCTGTGCAAATTTGGGAAGAAGCATCAGCTAGGAGGATGCCACCATCATCCCCTGGTGCACTCATGCTGAGGGTGTTGTGGCTTTTTAGTTTCTTTTGGTACCTACATTTGCCTCATTTATGGAATTGTTGCTTTCAGCACCTTTCCTACTTTTCGAAAGGATTATGTGCCTAAATGCTTTGCTAATGCAAAATCAAGGATTCATTGAGGTGTGTAAATCTAGAAATTTTGGCATATAAAAATAGGCAGTGGACAATATTAGTCATGTGGTTCATATACATCATCATCATCATCTTGTAATTACTATATTACTTTGTATATAATGGTTGTCCTGCCGTAACAATATGTGGATGGCCTAAGAATCTATCTCCTTACATGACTTTTGACATTTATTATGTTTAGACAAAAGACTAGATTTGAGAACATGCACTAAACTGGCATATCAATTTATGTTGAAAATTGGTCCTAAGATACACTCGATATTTTTGTTAGTTTGTTTTCATGGTTCATGATGTTTACATATCTACTCATACTCTAATTTTGTACAAATTGTGTATCTCTTTCAGGATTGTCACTCAAGTCTCAGGATTTGACCGCATTGTTTCTAGCGGTTAGGTTGTATTGTAGTTTTGTTATGGAGTATGACATCCATACAATTCTGGATACAGCTACACTTGCAGCTACTCTTTTTGTTATTTACATGATTCGGTTCAAACTGAGGTCAACATATATGCTGGACAAAGACAACTTTGCCTTGTACTATGTGGTAAGGACAATATTAATCTCTTAACTTCAAAGCAATGAGCATTTAGGGAGTAGGGACCTTATACTATCTTTTGCCCTGTACAGTATAACCTGTATTGTGGATATGGATCCAGAAGTTGTAGTTTCAAAATGGCTATGTGTTGTTTCACACTGCTCTGTTTGACCCAGACTTTGTACCACCAGCAAGAGCATTTCTGGCTGTATACTTTAGTCCGACATGATCAATATCGCTGCTTTGATTATATAACTTGTAGAAAGAATTTTACCTCAGATCAGAATTTGCATCTGCACTGCCGGCTATTTTTGGCCATTTTATCGTTTGCCTTTTTTTCTTGAAAGGAAAATGGCAAGGGGGAGGCCCCTGATGTGTTGTCTAAGTGTCTCCTATGGCCTATGGGCCACACATAGTATCTAACTACATTTCCTTTCCAGGTATTGCCTTGTGCTGTGCTAGCGCTACTTATTCATCCTTCAACATCGCACAACATAGTGAACAGAATCTGCTGGGCCTTCTGTGTTTATTTGGAAGCAGTTTCAGTGTTGCCCCAGTTGCGCTTGATGCAAAATACCAAGGTAAATATCTAAACATGCATGGCGTTTGAAACAATATCCAAATATCCAATAACTGTATTTATCTGATATTGTATTTCTATTCTTTTCTGCAGATTGTTGAGCCATTCACAGCTCATTATGTGTTTGCACTGGGTGTTGCAAGGTTTCTTAGCTGTGCACACTGGGTCCTTCAGGTTCTTTTCTTTCTGCCTCCCTTCCCTTTTAATTTTCTTTTAGAATAACTACCATGCTAGTTTCATCCTTTCTTACCAAAGAGTCAATTGGCCATCTATTTCTGAGGCCTTAATGTTAGTAGAGTATGAACAAATGTATTCCCCATCAGTTAGACTGTGGACCATATTGTTGCAGGACTTCAAAGATATCCTAGGCTAAAAAGAACAGTATGGCAGCACAATTATACAAAACAGTTCAGCACATCCTAGAGTATAGATGAGCAGTGATTAATGAAACAGCAAAACATTTTTTTAGTTTAGGTGTGATTTCCTTGTTATTGATATCATCACCTGTGTTTGTGTCCAATGCAAAATATGCTGGGAAGTATTATACTTTGTTCTATCTCATCCCATGATGTATGGTATTTTTCTCAATATCTGCAGTTTCAGCAGAAATTTGTTACCTAGTATTTTACTGGTCGTTGGTCCTTATTGACTAGTAAATTTAGGTTTGAAGAACGCTTGGATTGACATTCCTTATGAATGTTTATGCACAAGTATCTCCAGTTCAAGGTTGTCTACTACTCCCTCCATTCCAAATTATAGGACGTTTTGGCTGTTCTAGATATATAGCTTTTGCTATGCACTATATCTAGATACATAGTAAAAACAAAGCCAAAATGTCTTATAATTTGGAATAGAGGGAGTAGGAAACTTGTGGTGTTCATGAATGGAGGAAATATCCTCCTAACTCATGTTTTTTAGATGAATGAAAGCTTGAATTTGTGTTTTTGCAGAGTTCAAGTTTTTCTGAGTTCAGTCCATCTGATAGCAGTTTTGATTACTCTGCTTTGTAGGTTTTGGATACCCGCGGCCGTTTGTTGACTGCTCTGGGCTATGGTTTGTGGCCCTCAATGGTGCTTCTCTCCGAAATTGTTCAGACATTCATCCTTGCAGATTTCTGCTACTACTATGTGAAGAGGTACATATGGTCTAGCATTTCTTATCACTTGCGCGAAAGCATTGAGCCATTGACTAACGACCTACTTCTCGTGGCACACGCAGTGTTTTCGGTGGGCAACTGGTGCTGCGGCTTCCGTCCGGGGTGGTGTGAAAACTGCAGCGAGATAGAAAAGCATACCGTTCGTTTCTTCTCTCTTCATCAGCATACAAAGCAACAGTCACTGTGCTCCTAGTGCCCAAACTTTTCAATCCTAAAGTGAATTAGCGGAGCCCAGTTCGCTCTAACTTTTTTGTTTAAGTTGTAAACTGTTTACGTGAAACCTGTACCAATACCGTGAAACGTAGGGTGTCCATCTGACTTTTTTCGTCCAGGCTAGAGTTGAAGCACGTAGCTTCCACACCCGACCTGTCTCATTTCCAGGGTAGAGGCCAGATTCTCCCATTTCAATGACTGTTTATCTTTCGTTCTCGTTCTTCTGGGTGTTGTACAAATAGACGGAATGCGAGGATGCATTGCAGTTAAGCATTGGCTCCAGCCTCCAGACGTCTGGATGGATATGCTTTGCTTCAGGATCATAGTTGGTGCTTAGATCTGGACTCTACCGGAAGAAATGTGAAGCTGCAAGTCCAGCGATGCTTACGATTTGGGGCCTGAGATTACTTGTTTCCTCCATCAGTCGGTCACCGGCTGGTTGCAGCCGATCTGTTATCGGCGTACAAGCGCATAGCGTAAGCAGAGGTTAACCCTCTGCCTGCAACTGCAAACGCCTCAAGAATATCCATGGCGCATCCGTGCAAGAAACTAGTAGGCGCTCGCATGCTGATGCCGGCAAGCCTAGTCGCTCCCGTGCCGGCCTGTGCAGGCATGATCTACTTGCCGTGAGCCCACGGCCTGCTGCTCGCTAACTTCGCCGGCAAGGTAGAAGTCGACCACAAGTTTCAAACTTTCTATTGAACTTGTCTTCCGTTGTGCTCCGTCAGCTATTCGGAACTCCGACGCTCTCTCTAGACGTTATGATGATTTCTTGCAATGTGTGCTCTGACTAAGTGAACCCTCTGTGGCCGACATGAAGGGCCCACCACCCACCGTTATATGAAACGCCGCTAGCCTGCAACACGCCGCCACGCATGACAGGCGGTGTGCCGTTGTCTTTCTCGTCTCAACCGGGTCCCCTGTTTTAAATCGGAAGAACGCGACGCCACAATCCCACCGGCCACCACAACCCAGACCAGGCCGCCGCCACCGCTCTGCCCTTGTTCGCTGCTCGCCGCTTTCCCAACGTTTTAACCCCCACGCGCAGACCGAAGCACACGACACCGCCTCCCACCTCCTCCGTCTCTCTCGAATCCCACCACCGCGCTCAGCGCGATGGACGGCTCATCCAAGCGGATCGACGGTGGCGGCGCCGACAAGTCCAGCCCCGACGACGGCCAGAACCAGAACGCCAGCCCCAACGTCCCGGCGTCCGCCGCCGGAGACGACGGCGCCTCTGCCGCCGCCGCGCCGCCCGCCGAAGGGAGGCGGCCGTTCACCAGCCTCAGCCAGGAGGAGGCCGACCTCGCCCTCGCCCGCGTCCTCCAGGAGCAGGTAAGTGCTGGAGATCTCGCGGGGTCGGTTGCGCCCGGACCGATCGGGGCTTGCTACGAGACTTCGCCGCTGATTCCTCGTGCTCTTTACAGGAGCGGGCGTACATGATGCTGACCGGCGGCGAGTACGCGATCTCGGACGCCGGGAGCTACGACTACGACGAGGAGGAGGGGGAAGACGACGACGATGGGAGTAACTACGAAGAGGAAGGGGAGGCGCTCGACGAGGACGAGCAGGTTGGGGACGCGCAAGCGGAGGGGGCCGAGGGGGACCTCGACCTGGACCCTTCGCAGTACGAGGACGACGAGGCCTTCGCGCGCGCCCTGCAGGACGCCGAGGAGCGCGACGTCGCCGACAGGCTCATGGCGCTCGTTGGGATCGGTGATTGTGAGTGTATAGACTGATGTCGAAATTCAGACACCTTTGATCCTTCTTTTCCCCTTTTTGTATGGTGATTAATCTGCCGCTGTGGACCAGTGCGAGCCATGGAGCAGGACGATGCTGGGGACGAGGAGGAGGACGAAGATGATGGGGTTCACACACAGGTGACATTTGCTATCTAATTCAGTTCATGAACAGGACGAATCAGATTATGTACCTTCGGATAGTTTCATAAAGAAATCCTAAGATTATTAGTGGTAAATAACACAAACACATGATTATTAGTGGTAATAATACAAACACATGAACTGTTGAAGCTAGTGAAATATCTTACCACATCATTTCTTGGAGCTCAATATGGTGATAGTAAATCATAATCTTGTGGCGTTAATCAGAATTTCCTTCTTGCTGGTAAGAAATACTCCATTCCAAATTGGTAAGAAATACTTCTCCATTCCAAATTGTAAGTCATTTTGGCTTTTCTACATACATAGCTTTTGTTACATATCTAGATATACATTATGTCCAGATATAAAGTAAACACTATGTATCTAAAAAAGCTAGAACAACTTACAATTTGGAATGGAGTGAGTAGAATTTTAATCGAGTTTACTAAAAACAGTTTAATTGGGAGTGAGAATTTTTCATTTGACTGTTGATGATTGGCTGTTGAGAAGCAATCATATAACTGCTTCCATTTGAAATCTCATATTGAAAACAATTTCTTTTATTTGGAAATGGTTCTTATTTTCTTGATATAGCTGGTATCTGACATTTAATTGTTATGTTATTTCAAACTTTAGGATGCATGGGAAGATGTTGATCCAGATGAATACTCTTATGAGGCAAGTTATCTTTGTTGAAGAGAATAGGATGTTTTGTGCATTTTTTCTTTCCATGTAAACCTGGAACCTGAAAGATGTGTTATTAAACATTCATGAATCTGATGATCTCAGGAGCTAATTGCATTGGGTGAAGTTGTCGGTACCGAAAGCAAAGGCCTTGCTGCTGATACTATTGCTTCATTACCTTCGGTGACTTACCAGGCACAAGACAAGCAAGATGGCAACATGGAACAGTATGAACACCATTTCTTATGCTTTGTCCCTAAAAATGCTATCTGTCTGCACTCTGCAGAGTGTTATCCTGATCTATCAAACTCATTTGCAGATGTGTTATTTGTCGTGTGGAGTTTGACGAAGGCGAGTCATTAGTTGCACTTCCTTGCAAACATCCATACCATTCTGAGTGCATAAACCAGTGGCTGCAGTTAAACAAGGTATAAGCTTTCCCAGAAACATCGGATTTCAGAATGCTTTTATGTTTCTATCCTTTTATTAAGATAACCATTTAGCATGATAAAACAATCAAGAACAGCGTTACTCTGAACGCAACTTGGACATACAATTGAATAGTGGATAAATGTCTGAACTGCATGGATTTGAGTATTTGACATATATCCTTTGACCGTGTCAGGTATGCCCGATGTGCAGTGCTGAAGTTTCCACCTCTGTGAACAATGTGAACAAGCAAGCATGACTTCAATTGGAAGAAAATAACGGCGGCTGCCATTGGTGAAATGAAAGCAGCGCCAACTGTTGAATTGTTCAGATAAGCAAGGGAAATGGATGGATCTGTTTCCCTGTTTTCTTCAGTTCAGCAGGCTTAGTCCCCCCTATACCTGCTGCTAATTTTTATGGCCATGCGCTGGTTATTTATGCATTCAATTAGACGCTGATGATTCATTCGTGATTCATTGCTTGTAGATGTAAAACAACTATCATACCAATAGCCAATAGCCATTGTTTTAATATTTGTCTGATCTCATGTTCAAAATGGTGGCATTTGTGTTCCCTTTTATTATTATTATTTTGAGACGGGGCATTTTGTTCCTGGAGATGCTGCTTGTGTTCAAAACTTCAAATGAGTTGAGTTGACATGAGTTGTTTAACTGATCACTATTGATGCGTGAGATCGCCGTTGAAACGAGCAGGAATCTGTTAATCAAAAGAGTATGCTGGGGTCTGCGGAAACTTTGTTTCTGCCGTTGTTTTTGCCGGGTATTGAAATTGGTTAGGTTAGATCAGGTACCATAGATTTGTACCTACATAGAAGTTGAAACGCGAATAAGGGCAATGTTTGGTAGTATAACTCATCTTCACTAGTTAAACAATTTTTTTAGGCTTCGATTTCATAAAGCAGCTTAACCAGTGAAGCTAAAATTGTTTCTAAAAAAACGTTTGGTAAAACAGTTTTTTAGTGAACATAGTAGAGAGTTGGGAAAAGTTAGTATTTTCAGCTTTACCCAGCTTCACCTGGTAAACCGTGCCTGTGAGAGCAGCTGAAAAACAGCTTTTATGGAGAAGCTATTTCATCAGGGCCCAGTTAGTAGGAGAAGCTGAAAAACAATTTTATGAAGCTGGACAAAAGCCCTACCAAACTGACCCTAAGGTTGTTCTAAAAAAATCTTACTGCATACAGTAAATGAGCCTACACTCAAGGCTATTTAGGAAAAACTCACTGTACATTATACATAAGATTATTTTAGAACATGAATTTCATAAAAAATCGTGTAGGAAATTAAAAACAAACACAGGAAATATGAAAACTCTTTCCTTCCAAAGGGTGCATAAACGAGCTCACACAACCAAGCCTGCGAAGATTTCATCTAGTGGGCCTCGCAAGGTTTCACTCTCGTGGGCCTGGCAAAAATTTAGCTCCAGTGGACATGGGCTAGCTGTTGTCAAAGGCTCTAGGCCGAATGAAGCTGATTATATATACAAATAATTTTGAAGTACAAAGCATGATTTACTTAAAAAAAAAGTAGCGTATCCGCGCTACCGTGTGTGTTTTCTTCATGCGTGCGGCGTGGCAACAAGAGTGGTGCGTTTACTGGCACGTGCCTGGTAGGTCTCCAAAGTGTGCTCTCTACAGAAAATGATGCGTGTAGAACATACTCGTGGGAGTCTTTGATCTACAGGGCCGAGCATATATCAGGCTATGCACACTGCGCGACTGTAAAAGGCCCGCTACGTCACATTTGGCGTTTACACGCCCGCACCGCGCAACCGCAAAGGACCCGGCAAACTTGCCGTTCGCTACAGGGACACTGGACAGGCAGAGGCGCAAAAGAGGAACACTATCCTCTCCAGCGCCGGGCCCCATGTCGCAGGAGGTGCGCGCCGCGCTGGTGGACGCCGCCCGTGGTCGTTTCTTTTTTTTTAGCGTTCGCAATAGAGAGGCTACCGCTGCAGCACAAGATTTTTACCGTGCACTGGATCCAGTTCTGATAAGTGGGCCAGCGGAGGTAGAGATCGGTCTGGAGACTCCACCGCTGCGGATAGCCTCATTGCGCGCGACACACGAGTTTGGGTCCGGGGCCGTGCCGGTGTCGGCGCGGATCCTTTTCCCACGCTGTTCCTGTGTGTACACTCTCGGAAGTCGGAAGCAGCTTTTGCTGTGCATGGATCGACAAAAGCCAACTCTTGGCGTGTGGTGCCGCGGTCGGCGGCGAACCGTCGGTTACCAGCAGCACCAAATTTCGCCGGAACAGGGTGGCGGTGGACGTGGACAGTGCAAGCCCCGCCCGGCTGGCATGAAGCACCGGTCGTAGGCTCGTAGCGCAGGACTGCAGCGGAAAGCGGATGCCAGTGGCTCGACAGCGAGGTCAGGTGCTAGGTAAAACCCGCTGCTCTCATCAACCGCGCAAAAGTCCGGAACCGACCAAGTGGCAGGTCTCAACCGTCGGGCGGCGCCAAGAGGCAAACGCAAACAGAGGTCGGCCGAGCGCCAACGGGCACACCCGCAGGAATCCGAATCAAAACACAGGTGCTCCCGTCAATCAGAATCCGGGGGCCAACCGAGGCGGGAAGCAGGCTCACTCCCACGAGAATTTTTGGGGATTCCGCGGGCGCCGGACAGCGACGCGCCCCCAGGTCCGGGTGCGCCGCCCACCGTGGCGCGGACGTGTCCCCCAAGCACACAGGACGACGCTGACGCGCACGGCGCACCCACCTCCTCTATTCTTATCTCCAACCTGTCGAAAACCAGCTATAAGACGCGCGGGCGGCCACGGACGCCAACCACCTCTGAAATCTTCCCCCATTCCTGTGTCCTCTCGGATCTTTGGATTCTCCGTCCCTCCGTCTGATGATCTCTGCGCCTCTGCGGGTGTCGGCGCCGAAGGCTGCCGTCGGGGGCTCGTCGTTCCTGTTCGGCAGCGCGTCCTCCGTCGAGTCCAAGCCCAAGCCCAAGCCCAAGCCCAGCAGGATCAAGATCCAGTGCGCCGCGGCGCCAGCGGCGGTGGGGAGGGGCGGCGCCGCTGCCGCCACGCTGTACGAGGTGCTGGGCCTCCGCGCCGGCGCGACGGGCCGGGAGATCAAGGCCGCGTACCGCCGCCTGGCGCGGGAGCGGCACCCGGACGTGGCGCCCGCGCCCGGCGCCGCCGCGGAGTTCGTCAGGCTCCACGACGCCTACGCCACGCTCTCCGACCCGGACACCCGCGCGCGCTACGACCGCGGCGCCGTGGCCGTGGCGCAGCGCCCGTGGAGCGGCGGCGGCGGGGGCGTCTACGGCCGGCCCCGCCGCACATGGGAGACGGACCAGTGCTGGTAGCAGAGACACGGGCCCGAGCCCCTACGCCGTTGTTGTCTGCCTGTAGAGTAGTTAGACCTCCCTGCCGCCAGCCATGCGGCCATGGCGGCTCACCTTGGATTTTTTTTTTTATCGGTGGCCATCCATGTAGCGTGATTTCGTCTTCCTTCTTCTACCTGCACTTGTACGTGTGTGTGATGTTGAGGAACAATTGCGAACAAATTGACCTATGTAAATACTAGTACTTGGTGAGAGGTTTGAAGGAAGTAGCCCTGCCTCTGTTAAATCCTAATGTAAGCTGTTCTAGTCTCTCCTTATATGCCTGTGCGGTTCCAAATTTCCGGCGAGCCGTCTTCTTTCTTGGATGGCTAGAAGGGTCTCCATGGAACGTCGTGCTTCAGTCCCGTTCGTCCGATGCCAGCGAGCTCGGAGGCACTAACGTTGACCGCAAGTGCAAGAAGGGCATGTTTGGATTGAACCCTGTGAGAAAAATGCCTCGCCTGTAGCTTGCCTGGGAGCTGACTGCTCCTTGTTTGGTTGCAGACCTGGTGGGTTGCCTGCCCCAGGCATCTTCGCCCAGACGCCAGGCGTAGAAAAATGGTCGCCTGCCTCCTGCTGCTTCTTTGCCTGGACCAGTACTATTTCTTTAGCTAGCTAAGAGCATCTCCAACACTACTATCTAAATCAGACTACTTAAATATCTGTTTAGATAGCCACCTACTTTTATACTACCTATATTTTGTCTCCAACTCCGATAGTCCTACCTAAAACATGGCTCCTAAATTTATTTTAGGAGTCTATGACACGTGGGATCCACTTGTCATCCCTTCTTGTAGCCATAGACGAACTCGGGCATGGGGCCATGGGAGTTGCCGGTGCCGCCCGATCTCGGAGGCTGCGCCGGTGGGAGGGGAGGGAAGGGGAGCCAGAGTAACGTGTCGGAGCCCGCGCTCCGGAGGCCGCTCGTCCTCGCGTCGTCGGCAGGGGAGGGGAGCGACAGAGCCCGCGCTCCAGGGGCCGCTTGCCCGTGCCGGGGAGGAGCCGTCACGCCGGGAGGAGCTCCGCCGGGAGAGCCACCACGCCAGGGAGGAACTCCGCCGGGTGCCGGGGTCCGGCGATGGAGGCGAGGATGAAGCGGAGTCGGGCGGCCTCGCATGGTTGGAGCTCGTGCGGCGGGAGAGAGAAGATTTAGGTAGAGCCTGTTGGCCCAACAGGAATAGGTAGGGAGAGGGAAGATTTAGGTAGCCCACAAATTTGTTGGGTTGAGTAGGTAGTCTGTTGGCCTCGTTTTTTGCCTCCACTACCTAGATTTGAGATAGGTAGTCCATTTAGGTAGTCTGTTGGAGATGCTCTAAGAGCATCTCCAAGAGACATGCTATCTTGGTCATTTATGCTATATTTGGTATTTTTCATCAAAAATTGATGTCCAACAGATGTGCTATCTTATTTGCTAAAATACCAACCTGGTCATCCCGTACTTCTCGCTGGGTAAAAATAGCATGCCGTGAAGGCTTGTTATCTGTATGGTGGTGTGCAAAACAAATGGCGGGAGTATATGAAATGGGGAAGCGAACCAATCTTAGCTTGACATGTCAACGCTAAAAAATAGATAATGAGAAATTTAGAAAGGCTGTTGTATTACTCTACTCTTTTGAAAGATGTTCTATTTTAGAGAATGGCTAAATCATGTATTTTAGACTCTTATTTTACACAGTCTCTTGGAGTTGCTCTAACTACCGTGCATTAGCTACTTAATTAAGGAAAACGTACATTGGCTATTTTATTAAGGCAAACGTGTACCATTATTGATTTGAGTAATAAATATGAATACATATTATTTCTATTTTATTAGCTTACTAATCTAAAATAAATCTAATTAGTAAGCTAATAAAATGAAAATAATATGTATTCATATTTAATTATTAGAAACAATTCTCTGTTTTATTTTACTGAGGCAACTCATAGATATTTTTAAATTTGGGTGCCTGGCTTCCGTCGCTTTCTTTGCATGGCATAACTATAATTGATGTATTGTTTATTGTTTATTGGTACTCTATTAAATGAGAGATATGCTATTATTTTTCTATTAATTTTCTCGAGACTAATCTGCCACTCATATAATTAGTTGTTCAATAAACTAGATTGTTTTCCTCTATTGAAGTAAACGTAACTAATTCTTAAATATACATAAAGTTTTTAGATTTATAAATAATTCTCTATTTATTTAACTAATTAAAATATTTACACAAATATATTTTTTAGTAAAACTGCAAAAGCTATATGCTAATTATATACCACAAACATTAGTTAACACACTAATATTATGAATCACCCTGTTCGGCTGAGCTTATCAGCACGGCTTATCAGCCGTGAAACAGTATTTTTCTCTCACAGCAAAACAGCCACAGCCGGCTTATAAGCCGCAGAAACAGTCTGCCGAACAGGGTGAATATTTCCTCTTATTAACATTCTCAGGCACAGGCTTCCAACTAAACGGCTTTTCTTCAGACATGTCTCGCCAGGTAAAAACCATCAACTTTCTAGGCAATCCCAGGCATCACTTTTTACCGGTCAAGTTCTCAAACAGGGCTGAAGTGCATGACCCCTTGTTCGGCTGAGCTTATCAGCACGGCTTATCAGCCATGGAACAGTATTTTTCTCTCACAGCAAATCAGCCACAATCGGCTTATAAGAAAAAAAAACAGCCTGCTGAACAGGGTGTTCCATGCCAAGCCTAGCAAGATGGAACTAGGAGTGGCGCCTGTGCCGGTCTATGCGGTTTGCCTCTTGTCCGAAAGGTCAAGCATGCCAATTGGAACAGCTTCTCACCTTACGTGACGTAAAACTCTCGTTTTAGTTTAAAAAAAAAAACTCTCGTTTTCATCACGTTGGCCTGACACATGGTTTCAGGCTTTCAGCACCCAGCAGTGTTGGACTCACGTTGGATGCCTGACTGCCTGAGCAGTCGTTCAACAAGTTGGGGCTTGTTTAGTTGGTGAAAAAGTTTGAGTTTGACTACTGTAATATTTTTCGTTTTATTTGGTAATTTGTGTTTAATCATAGACTAATTAGGCTCAAAAGATTTGTCTCGTGATTTACAACTCAACTGTATAATTAGTTTTTTCTTTCGTCTACATTTAGTACTCCATGCATGTGCCGCAAGATTTGATGTGACAGGTACTATAGTACTTTTTAGGTTCACTTTTTGTGAACTAAACAGGCTCTTGGCTGGTTTTTAGGCTATCCGTACCTCACCACTTTCTAAACACATCTCTAAAAGAATATTCTGTCCTAATCATCTAGGATTCTCACATCTATACCAACTCCTCCCGCACCCATACATACTCTATATCATACTCTATCCAACTCCTTGTGGAGCCCACATATTTTTTTCCCTTTTCTTTCTTTTTTTTCTCTCATCTATTCAGCCATCCAGAGTATACCGTTCCTCTTCGTCGTCTCTATATTTAGCGATGCACTGTAGCCATCTGTGACATACAGGTGTATTTGGCGATGAGGGGTGCAGCACTTTGAACGCTAAAGCTGGAGTTCCGTCGGCTTTAGCGATCTCGGTGCGGTTAGCCTTAGAAGTCAGACTCCGCAGTGGATACTCTAAAACGATACTCTAAAACTTTAGAGTATGAATATAGAGTAAAAACTGCTGCACTGGGTACTCTAAAACGATACTCTATCCTTTCTCTTACTCTATATTTAGAGTAGTACTGTGCTTACTCTATACTCAATAGTGGCGGGCCCCACTCGCTAAACAAAGGAAAAAAAATGCTATAACTCACAAACTAAAAATCCAAATTAAATTTCGATTGCACCATTAAATTTGTCTCAATAAATCCTTCAAAACTAGATCACACATGGATATATTTAGATAAAGTGACAAGTGGATCCCACAGTAAATAGAGTGGATAGAGGATGATAGAGAGGATGGATGGGTGCAAAAGAATTGAGTACAGAGGAGAGAATCTTGCTGACTAGGACATATAGAGGATGAATATAGAGGTGCATGAGTGCGGTTATTCTCATCGGTGCGTGAATGCAGGACCTGCTTGGTTGCAAAGTATGTTTTTTTTTTTTGCCAAACCAAAGCATGGGCAAGTTCAAATCCAAAATTTTGGCAAAATAATATTTTTATCTCTTGTTCGTAGCAAACCAAGTTCAAACCCAGACCCCAAACTCACTAGATCCGCGGCGACCATGCAGCGTGGCGGCGGCCGCCGGCTCCCCAAGCCCTCCCTGGCGCCCTCCACCGCGTCCGAGGCCACCCCAGCGCTGGACGCCAGCGTTATCCGAAACCTCGACTCCGCCTTCTCCCGCCGCGACTCCGACGCCGCCAGCCTCTGCAGCAGCCGCCCCGCTTCCACCGCCGGTGCGGGCGTCGGCGCCGCCCCCAACTTCTCCGACCGCCCCACGCAGGTCGCCGCGCTCCGCGTCGTCAACGGATTCCTCGCCCCCGCCGTCACGCTCCGGGGGCCTCTGCCCGTCGCGCGCGACATCCAGGCGGCGCTCCGCCTCCTCGTCGACCGTCTCCAATTGGCCCGCAATGACGCCACGTTCGAGGATGACCTCATCCAGGACCTTCGCATTCTCGGGTGCCCCTACAAGGTCACCCGCTCGGCATTCAAGGCCCCTGGCACCCCGCACTCGTGGCCGGTGGTGCTTGCCGTACTCCACTGGCTCACCCTCCTCTGCCAAAGAGACGACCTGGATGCCCAGGGCGACCCATCCAACGATCTCTTGCTCTACATCACGCAGTGCTACTCCCACTTCTTGTTGGGGGACGACGAAACCGTCGCAGACCTCGACGAGCAGTGCGCCTCCAAAGCCCGGATGACTGGTGAGGCGTCCGTTGCAACAGTTCGTGCCCTGGAGAAGGAGGCCGAGGAACTGGAGACCGAGGTGAATAAGCTCATCTCCGGTCCCTCGCGGCGGGGAGCACTGGAGTCAGAGAAGGAAGCCTTCATTGCTGATATTTTCAAGTTTGAGGCAGTGGTGGATGCTTGGAAAATTAAGATCAACGAAAAGGAACAGGCGTTGGGGAATTTGGATGAAGAGTTGAAGGCAAAAGTGTTGGACACCCAGCGCTCTGCTGCTGAAGTTCAGGATCTATTGAAACAAGTGGATGCTCAGCCGGTGAATGTAAGGGGTATGGATAGAATGCGTAGGGAGATGCAGGTGATTGAAGATGATATTGCCAATGCCGAGAAGGGGAAAGCAGCACTGGAGGATAAGGTCTGGGAAGTTGAAGCTAAGCTGGTTACCAAGCTTGAGGAACTTCAGAAGCTTGCTGAGCAGTGCAACCAGGCCCTCAAAAAGTATGAATGTGCTGCAGCATCTCCTATACTTTCTTAATTTTATTTCTCTCCATTCTAATAGAAATTGTCTGTTGCTACACCTAGGAACCAATGCTAACCATACCATTCTTATTTACCTATTGAATGTTGATTCCTTTGTTTTGGTAAAAAAATAAACCTTTCTGTCCTGATAAAGAAAACTATATATAATCATTCATTTGAATATTTTTATAGTCAAGTGCCGTGCTCTAGATTCTTGTTAAATTTTATTAGCTCAGAATTCTTTGTATTTTGGGAGAATCATTTTGCTCTGTATAGATCTTTAGGCCTTATATAGTTATGGTTCTAAAAATTTATTAATTTTCTTAATTTTTTTTTGTTTCAAATATGTTTTGTTTCGGTGCTATTTGTGCTCATCACAGTTTACATTGTTACTCTTGTTGTTGGCATGCCTCTTTATTTGTGCTCATTGTAGTTCTGTATGACTTATATAAATTAGTGTAGGTTAGTTTGTTCCCGTTCACTTGTATTTATGAATCTGAAATTTCATGAGTGGTTTTATTACACATTTGAATGCTTGATTTTTCAGTTATCCTTGAGTTTTGTTTGGTTTAAATTTACAGTGCTACTATCTATCTGCAATCAACAAAATATCAAATGCATGAAAGATTAATCAGCTTGGCTTTATGACTTTGGTGTTGATCTATTTTGATGTTTTTCCTGATCACAATGAATGGTATATAAATCAGAGAACCACAAAGAACTTAAAATCAAAACCATTGTAAAGAAAGTCAATGCACAATGTGAAAAGTAATTTATGTACAAAGTATGTTAGTTTCTTTATATTTTCTTGAAAATATTTAATGCCTGGTCCTTAAGACCTCAAAAAATTGAATAATGCGGACTGGACATGGACATTAGTAATAGGATAATTTTGCTAGACAAACAAATTGAACTTTCTGGAATATGTGCGAAACAGTGAATACTGTAATTTTTTACGCTGAAAATTTGATTGTTGAGTCCAACGATTACTTTCCAAAGAATTTTTTGGGGAAAAAAACATTTCACTAAACTTTTGGGGCCTTTGAATAGCCAGCTGACATCATGTTCTGTTTGCTGTTGTTGTGTTCTAAACAAAAAGGCAAACAGAGTTTGAAATGTTTTTTTTAAACTGTGGTTCTGTTGTTTGTATTTGCTCTACTAGCTCCTTTTGTTAGTTCTGTTTGTATTATGTGCTCATTTTTACACTTCTGGGCTACTTTTCAGGTTGAAACCTACTGTTGATTTTCAGTACATGATAAATTCAAAAGGATCTTCTGCTGAGATGCTGGGTACTGGTTACAAAACAGTACTAAAACCTGGACTTGTGGCTCATGCTGAGGAGAACAAAAGGAGTTGTCTCTCAAATCTTGAAAACCTAAATGATCTACAGAAGCAGCTGCAAGGAAATGTTAAGGTTCTAGAGGAGGAAAGGAATAATATTTCCAGTCTCCAGGCAAAAAATGACGAGGTCAGTCCATCTTTCCAAGCATTAAATTACATTTATAGCCTGTAGAATAAATGTGATCTGAGATTATTTTATCCTTCCTCTTTTATTTGTTATGCTTATTCTGAAATTACTTTGCACTATTGGCCAAATGATAGAACCCATCACATTTTTGGAAAGAGCTGCGCTACAATTTTCTGTTTATGTTTAATGGGTAACGACCAGACTATTAAAAAAAATACGACCAGACTATTAAAAAAAATCATCAGGGAATTGCTATAGTTCCCAATTTTTTTCAAAAATAAAAATCAGTTACTTCAGCTACACATTTCAGGTGACCAATGTTTTCTAGTGATATTGTGATGATATATCAATAAGACAATTTGTCAGATGTTGATGTAGTTTCTAGAGTCAGTTGGTTCAACTTGATGAAGCTTTACTGCTGGTCCTTTTAGTAATTTATTAGCTGGATGAATCAAGCCTTTTTGAGCTGATATTTACTAAAATCAGGAAGAGTAGTGCTTTTTTCTAAATGGGCTGTGCCCTGGGCATATTCGCACATCAAATTTGTGGCAAAACAGGCCCCAAGTATTTGATTTC
>CM039603.1:48805732-48824039 GCA_022457205.1 Saccharum spontaneum | reverse complement strand
TTACAAGATTTATTGGGGAGAGTCCTTCAAACCACATTTGGTTTAGTGCCACCAAGTAATATGACAAGTTTTCTAGGATTTTGCTTCACCTAGTAGACTAAAAATTACGATTTCAAATTAGAGTGAAAGCGAGCGCAATTTTTTTTTGTCTATGGGGTTTAGTATAAATGATGGAGGCAGTTAGTTTCAATATGTGTCAAGACGTGATAACTGAGATCTTCGCCGAGCGGTGATAGCGTCATCTAATAGGTTTTTTTTTTGAAACGGATTGTCGTCTAATAATAGGCTTTAACGATTAGATTGTCCGTCTTGTTTTTTCGAATGCTTTTCGAGTCTTGCTTTAAAGAGCGGAATGTTAGAACTATAATTGTGCAGTAAGTTACGCCATAGACAGGAATAAAAGTTTTTTCTCTCTCAAAAAGAAATGCTATAGAAGCGGATCAAGAATCGAGCAGTAAAGATCAGAAAGCTAATTGAATTTGTCGACATCATCATCTTCATCATTATCATCATCATCATCATCAGAAGACGCAGTTTCGATCTGGCGACCGGCATGCTCTACCTATGTCGCAGGGAATCAAGTCCGATTCGTACTCGAAAATTTCTTCTATGCATACGTGCTTCACCTGGACTTCAGCCATCTTTCCCTTCCGTAAATCATACCTGCGATCCGAGTTAGACACATTATTGGATTATGAACGCAAATTCAATAACTAATGTAGGAGCACAACGCATGCAAGAGGATGATTAAAATCGGATGAATGCACAAAGTCGATCGTCATGCAGAGCAGCTACTAGTTGATTACCACATGACTCTGCAGAAGCTGTGCAAGAATGCGATATCCGAGGAGTGGAGGTCACCGAGGATCACCGCCGGCCCTTCCCGCGCGTGGAGGCTCTTCAAGCTCACCGTCATCTTCTTCCTCCACCTCCCTTCTCCATAGTTCGCCATCTCCCACACCTCCACAGCGGCGTCCGTGAGCACCAGCAGGCACAGCCTCCCTTCCACGGCGGCGACCCGCTTGCGCGCCCACGGGTCGTCCATCTCGTCCACCTCCCTTGGCAGCGCGATGAGCCGCCAAGCCTCGGCCCTGACGTCGAACGCGAACACGTCCTGCGCGCCCGTGAGGCGGTCGGGCCAGCGGAGCCAGTGCATGGCGCCGTGCGCGCGCACGGCGGGCGCCGCGGGATGGAAGTGCGAGTCCGGGCAGAGCGGCACGTCCGGGGCGCGGCGCCACGCGAACCGCCGCGAGTCGAACACCTCGCAGCGCAGCCGGTTCCGCAGCGCCGGGACCGAGAACCGGACGACCTTGAACTCGGCCGCCGCGGTGCTGCTGGAGGCGGCGGAGGGCCGGGCCACCATGGCGACCGCCGCCGTGCGGAACCGCACCCGCGGGCTCGGTAGCGCCCGCCACTGCCGCGTGGCCGGCTTGCACACGTAGTAGCAGGGCGGCCGCGCCGTGTCGGCGTCGACGCAGCACGCGAGGCCCCGGTGCGCGGACACGGCCTCCACGCGGACGTGCGCGGACGGCAGGAAGTCGAGCGAGATCGCCGCCCCCGGAGAGCCGTGCATGGATACGAAGTCGGCGTGGTAGCGGTTGCGGCTCATGCTCTGGACGAGGTAACCCGACACTGCGGCGGCGCGGCGGCAGTGCAGCTTCGCGAACGCCGGCTCGTACGTGAGCCTGCGCCACCGCGTGGACACCATGCGGCACGCGGGGAGGTCGTCGAACGGCACGCGCGTGAGGAGCTCGAACACCTGGTCCTCGGGTAGGCCACCGCCGTTCTCCTCGGCGTCGCTGTGGCTCCGCTCCTCCTCCGGCGCCGACAACGGCGGCGACGCCATTGCCGCTTGCGCTAACTGTTGCTGTGTTGACTAGTAGTAAGAGGTAGTAACAAAAACGACCAGCTATGTAGCTATATATAGGAAAATCTGCTCAGGAAGACAGGAACGACGACCGAACGATGTGGATCGCAGCAACAATTCGTCGTCGCTAACCTCGGTCGTCGTATGTGCTATATATATGGTGACTGGTGAGAAAGATCCATGGTGGACCGTACGTCCGTCCTTCACCGATTCGGGCGAGCTGACCTGGACGACAGCCCATCCATTAATGCGAATTACACGTTTTTACACCGCCGCCGCCGGCCGAAGAAGTTGCCATATTTAACATCGTGCACGCACGTTTATACTGCGTGTTGACATCCTGTGTTTGTTTCCGTAGCAGCCAAGCATATATAGTAGACGAGATCTGGTGTTTGTTTCATTCCATGCAAGAACGAAAAGCCATCTATCGTTGGGGATTGCACAACGGCAGCTATACGTGAAAAACTTTTTAAAAAAGGGCAAAAAAAAAAAACAAAAAATTCGGGGAACCTGCCTTCAGACTGCAAGAGCACAAAGCTACTCCTCCTATGTGGCTATGTGCTAGGAATAGTAGGGCCAATGCAATTCGCAGCTCACAAGTCACAACTAGGAGGCCTCATTGGAGAGTACCATGCAAGAAAGAAACTTTTCTGTTCCTTTGAAAGACTCGCGGCCAAGAAACAGAACGAGGCATGCAGCCGTCCGGAAGACAGTCATCAGTTCGTCAGGTTTGGAATGCAGGTTCCCAATGCAAGAGAAGGCCGGGATTCATGTTTCTTTGACATTCTAGCAGGGCTGATCGGCGCAGCATTGCAATTTGCAAATGGGATGGGCGGCATGCCGCATGCACGCTTTGATTCCGATTATATATATTGTTTCTTCCATATCATCTCATCTTTGACTATTCAGACATAACAAATTGCTAGACTGCAAGAACATCTCCAGGAGCTCTTTGAAACAAACTCCCTTATTTGTCTTTTTAGAAAAGGGGAAAATATAATAGCCCTCCAAAACAATTTTATATCGGAACTATGTAAAAGATAAAGGACTTGGTAAACCATCTTGTCAACTCACAAATATACACATGCTGTTTCCGCACTTGCTATCCGTACGGGGCGGGCGCCCTTGATCTCCATCCCAGTTTTAGCGCGCGGTTTATTTTAGTCACTTTGCATGATTATTGGTTTAACATGTAAATTTAAGTAGTTTTTTTAGATGAGAAATTTTAAGGAGTTTTGGAAGATAAAGATACTCTAGTGGAATGTATATATATTCATCAGTTGCCATAGAACTATTGACAGTTTGACACCCCACTAGCATATTTGTACATGAGAGCTAAGAGAGAGAGAGAGAGGGTCGAGGTTCCAATCTGAAACGTCCCGTTTCCGTAGCAACCAAGTTTAGAGCTCTTTGGGGGTTGTGCACACGGCAGTTCCTACATGCATGGCTACGTGCATGCCATTGCCGCAGGGCTAGCAGCTTGACTCGGGCCTTGTTTAGATTCCAAAATTCACCCCCAAATTCCACTATGCAAAAAGAAGATTCCCCATCACATCAAAATGTCGGCATATATATGGAGTACTAAATGTAGATGAAATCAAAAACTAATTACACAGTTTTGTTGTACTTTGCGAGACGAACATTTTAAGCCTAATTAATCAAAATTTGGACAATTATTACCACTAAAAAACAAAAAGTGCTACAGTGTCGGGGGTTGCACTGTGCCGAGTCGGCCACCCCCGACTCTGGAATCTAAACGAGGCGTCGTTGTTTTCTCAAGGCTGGAAGTGAACTCTGGCACAGGGAGAGAAGTAGCGTACCTTGCTGCCGGCCAGAGACTATAGTCAATTACTAATTAGTAGGGTTCCCGAGAGAAGGGGTCCTCCTGTCCATTGCATGCAACAACTCCAAAGGGAGGCAGATTCAGAACCAGAAATGCTGTCACAGGATTTTTTTTTGTTTTTGTTTTTTTTTTGTCACCGGTCGGGAAAGGATCCCCACCTGAATTTTTGTATTAATTGAATGGTGCCGTTGGCACTGAGTTACAGAAAATTTTACATCATTTGATCCTCAAGTGATCAATTTCTTACATTGCACCTCTGAAAACTGCCCGTACATCGGCAAGGTTCCTGTCCTTCCAAGGTAGCCTAAGCTTCCATAGATTGGCATCAGAGATACATACATGCTGAAAACGTCTGTTGGAGGCTAGTTGTTTCAGACCTGAAGAGACTCCATTTCTACGCTTCCAAAGCTGCCAACAGCATAGCGCAACAAATGTGTTTAAATGTTTCTGAGGAAGGTTAAGATGGGCAACAAATGTTGTGGATGTCACCCAGCCTACCAGAGGAGAGAATGGGAGTAGAAAAGCCGATTGAAATTTTTTGCAAAAGGGCACACCATGACCACATGTTCCGCTGTCTCCTCCTCCTGATTACAGACTTCACAAATACTAGCATTGTCCACGATCTTGTTGCGCAGCAAGTTGCTCCGGCTCTGAATCCTTCCTTGAACGAGGAGCCAGGTAAAAAGCTGAACTCTCTTTGGTGCACAGCTGTCCCAAACAAAGGCAGCAGCAGGAACAGGGGTTCCATCACGCGACTTGAGTGTTATACTTCTTTGTTACTAGGTTCATCAGATCGGGTGCATCACAATAGCAATACAAGTTCATAATTCACAGCATATATATATATATATATATATATATATATATATATATATATATATATATATATATATATATATATATATATATATATATATCTTCTATTGCGAGTCAGAGAGGGGAAAAAGGTCGCAGACCATCCATGGCCGTAGTGGTCGAAGCAAGAGTGGCCGATCCACTGGAGGCGCCGGTGTTGGGGTCGTTCGCCGGCGCCATCGATTCGGTGGAGAAGGTTGGTGCAGTGGCGTTGGGGTGGCGTTGCTGGCGTCGGTGAGGCTTCCCGTCGCTGGCAGCGCCCCTCTCTAAATCGGTTAGGGTTAGGATGTCGATGGGTGACTGGCGGTGCAGTGAACCTCGTACTGCGAGTCCCGGCCCCACCTTTCTTTATAGCGCTGTGCGACGAGGGCCTACCAACTATGTAGGGTTAGACGCCCCCGATCAGGGCGCGAGAACGGCCCAAAGGCCGTTGGGCCTAATGGTGGGAGATCGATTCTAACATTGAGTACTCTGTACAGTCCGCCGGAGTCAAACTTTCCGTTTGGCAGACAAAATGCTCCACGTCTGGCGTCCTCTGCATCCGTAAGCTGTGTTTGATTCATCAGTTGCCTCAGGCCTTGTTTAGGCCAATTTTAGTTTTCAAAAATTTTCAAAATTCTCCATCACATTGAATATTTGGACACATGCATAGAGTATTAATTGTAGATGAAAAAAACTAATTATACAATTTGGTAGAAAATCAGGAGACGAATCTTTTGAGCCTAATTAGTCCATAATTAGACACTAATTGATAAATACAAACTAAAGTGCTACAGTAGCTAAAGCCAAAAATTTCACGAACTAAACACACCCTTAGTTGCGAATTTTTTTGGGTTTACCTACTGTAGCACTTTCGTTTTTATTTGGCAATTAGTGTCCAATCATGGACTAGTTAAGCTTAAAAAATTCGTCTCTCGATTTTCAATCAAACTGTATAATTAGTTATTTTTATCTATATTTAATACTTTATATATATGTCAAAGATTTAATGTGATAGGATGAAAAGAAAATATCTAGGCCCGTGTTTAGATCCGGATTCCGGATGCCGGAATCGGGAGCTGCTGCTACAGTGTTCCTGTCGGAACACTGTAGCAGCTTTTGTTTTGTAGTGTAAAAAATTGTCCAAATATTGATTAATTAGACTCAAAATGTTCGTCTCGCAATGTACAACAAAACTGTGCAATTAGTTTTTGATTTCATCTACATTTAGTACTCCATGCATTTGCCGACATTTTGATGTGATGGGAATCTTCTTTTTGCATAGTGAATTTTGGGGGTTGGATTTGGAAACTAAACAAGGGCTAGAAACTAAACAGGGCCTCACTTCAGCGGACGCCTGCAGCGAGAGCCTGTCCACCCAAAAACCAGGGCCATCGACACCAGTCTCCTTTACTTGTGCACCAAAGAGATTAGGGTGCTTTTAGCTCTCGAAAATTTTTGACTTTGGCTAATGTACCACTTTCATTTCTATTTATCAATTAGTGTCTAATCATGAACTAATTAGGTTCAAAAGATTCGTCTCGTAATTTTCTACCAAACTTTGTAATTAGTTTTTTTCATCTACATTTAATACTCCATGTATGTGTCAAACATTTAATGTGACGGAGAATTTTAAAAAATTTTAGGAACTAAACGTGGTCTTATTGTTTACGTACTTGCAACAAAAGGAGTCCAACTCATAAAAAAAAGAGTCCAAGCAAGTCGTGTCCAACAATCTACTTCTCCCCCCTGCTGCTGCTACTCAACTAGGCACGAGGGCAGGAGTATACCTGCTACTGCTAGGCTGCTAGCCCACCCCATTGTCCAGCTATCTGTCACGACAAATCATGACAACCAGGAACAAGCACTTAATTTCAACATCCATAATTTAACTTTTTTCTTCGTTTTTCTTCCTCATATAAGTGTACTTTATTTAGCTTTTTGGGACCATATATGTTATCGGCAATGCAGCAAGCATATGAATATCTACCCACACATTTTTTTTCCCGACATAACATAGTTTTTAGTCATTGGATGATGTACGTACGTTGCAACCATCAATGCCACGAGCAGGAACATGAACTGAGACCATGAATATATGTTGCAACCGTCAATGCCGTAGACAGGCACAATATCCACAACAATCAACTCTCTTTTTTTCTTTCTTCAACGTAATATGTATACCTGTTGTATGCTTTATGTATACCTGTTGTATGTTTTTTTTTCTTCTATGAGGCCATGTTTGGATCAGTTAGCTGCTAATAGTTCACAGCTAATAGTAGTTGTTATTTGGTTATTCAGCTAACGACTAACTAAGCTATTAGCTCTGTTTAAATCTAAAAAGCTAATTATTAGCTGCTAACTATTAGCTCTATAGATCTAAACAAGATCTGAGATAATACTTGTTGAATGTTGTATCCATTGAAACTTGCAACCACATTTCACGTCATTCATGCACTATGGGGAGCCGGCGATGCACGTCCACCACGGATTAGGCAAGTTCTAGGATATGTCCTGTCCTCACATAGTCACATAGCACGAGCACCTAGTCAACGAACCTATGCACCTATGCACATAGTGTACTTCTCTAGCGGTCTTCCAACACAGCTCCCTTTTTAACGCTGAAACAACCATTTTTTATGATGCATCATGAAGTACCGCTACTGCAAAAATTAATTTTTGGGGACAACCTCTTTATTTTACGCGGCAGACCAAGAGTGTCCGAGGCCTATCTATATTAAAAACGCCCGACCCATAGAAAAACCTAGTACTAATAAAACTGTCACTCAGACACCCAACCCTCAGCAGCTGTCCATTTCTCCAACGTGGCGCCCACCCCTCTATTCCTCTCTCCATCGTACCCACCCTCATGTCTTCTCAGAGGACCGATGTAACAACTCGAAAACCAACCATTTTAAAACTTTTTTTTATTAAAAATCCTTGTTAAACAATAAATTTGCCTTGTTTCTCCGGTATGATTAGCTTGAGCCATTGACATGAATTTAACCACTGACATGAATTTAACCAACACACCATCGTCCTTGGATGTCTTGGTCACAACCTTACAAATCCTCCTATACTCCCTTTGTCCCATTGAAAGAGTCATTTTTTTACCTAGATTTCTTGTTTGACTGTTCGTCTTATTTAAAATTTTTGTATAACTATCATTAAAGATACTTTAATAATGATTTATTTATTTTATTATTTGTATAAAAATTTTTTAATAAAACGAATGGTCAAACAAGAAGTAAATAAAAAATGACACCTTCAATCGGACAGAGGGAATATATATCACCCCTCTCGACGGGACACTCATTGATAGTGTGCTCTACACTGACATGACCATATCTCTTTGGTGCCACAATGGAACCAAGGCACACAGATAGGCCTATGGATGATGATGACCATTTTAAAGCCACATGGAAACCAATCAATCTCATGATAAGATCGAGGAAGTTGATGATCGAGTGGAGCGGCTTGAAGAGGAGAAATCTTGCTGTGCTTGCAGTCTCTAGCTGCAGCAAGCAAGTAGACGTCGCTTTGGAGAACCTGAGCAACCAATAAATGAATCAATCTGATGATTATTAGATCGACGACGCTGACGATGAACGGTGCAAAAAAAGGATCTTGAAGAGGAGGAAGCAGAGGAGACATGAGCTTACCATATTGCTAGGCTTGCATAATCTCTGGATGTGACAAAGGTGGGAGACGGATCCATAGATGAAGCGGGGCTGCAGGGGCGGCACCTGTGCTGCAATGGACAAGGTACAACATTAGGGGAGGAGACAGAGGCCTAGTTCCTCCCCTAAAAGTTTACACCTTATACTATCGAATGTTTGATACATACATGGAGTATTAAATATAGACTAAAAAAACTAATTGCACAGATTGCAACTACTTTACGAGATGAATCTTTTAGGACTAATTAGTCCATGATTTGACAATAAAGTGCTACAGTACACATGTGCTAATAATGGATTAATTAGGCTTAATAAATTCGTCTCGCGGCTTACTGACGGATTCTGTAATTTGTTTTTTTATTAGTATCCGAATACTTCATGCGACACCCCATGTGACACCCGATGTGACACCCTAAAACTTTACACTCTGAAACTAAACGAGGCCAGAGTCTCGTCTTCAGGGGTGTGAACAAGACCCACTCGAGATGTGAGCGGCAATGTGCCAATGTGATGTTGGCGGAGTCACCGTTACTGTCGGTTGCGACGAGGACGGGCTAGGGATCTATGCAAGCAGAGTCTTCAGAAGGATTTTTACTTACACACAGGTGCTTAAATTACTTACATGAACCATGATGAAGTTGATGGTCTAAGCCAGCATAGCTACAATGGCTGTCGGATGCAATCTCGACAAACTTCGTTTTTGCCTCCATATATAGGGTAGTGCTACATAATACATACTTGCATTCAGATTGAAGGTGTGACTGCTACGCCAAAACATCACCAGGGACCAGTTGAAGCACAAGTGAGCACCATTCAGCATTAATATCATGTACTTCCTCCATCCCTTTATAAGTGTCGTCCAGGAAGCGTGTTTGTGAGGGAAACACGATTTTCTAGAGACACATATTAAGGGACAGAGGGAGTACCTGGAACAAAACCCCATTAATAAAGTGAGATCATGTACTCAGTCAGGGCATGGATTATTAAAAGATGTCAAGGGCCCGGACGCCCAAGGTAGGAGGTCCCTGCCTCCTGAGCTCGTAGCTAGAACCGGGTAAAGGTGCCAGAGTTTTTGCCTAGCTACCGATCAGCAGGGGGTGAGATTGAGAGTAGCAATAAGAAGGGTTTAGAGATAATTGATCTTGCTTGATTCATTCAACTGAGTTCAGGGGGTACATATAGGAGCCAAGCTCCATTGATACTGATGCCGGCCACTAACTACTAACCGGTCATTAACTTCTAATCTCTTCAACTACTTCTTAATTGCCTTAATGGCTAAAGCCCTTCCAGCCGCCTAAGCCTCCTCGGGCTCCTCCTAGCCATGCGCACCCTTGGGGGCTGCCCTGGCTGCTAGTGTCCGAGGCCGACGGCTGTAATGTCGACCCCACATGACACCTCTCCCCCCCTCGACGAGCAGCTCGTCCTCGAGCTGGAAGCTAGGGTAGCGGTCTTGGAAGCTGTCGATGTCCTCCCAAGTGGCGGAGGCCGCGGGCTCGCCCTGCCTATAAACCAGAACTTGACGAACACCTCTGGCCAGCCGGGTGTGCGTGGAGTGTTCTGGAACCTGCTGTGTCGCACCGTGGTTGGTGGGCGACAGAGTTGGTGGCGCTGCCGATGGCGTGCCCACGAACTTCTTCAAAAAGCCCACATGGAAAACGTCATGCAGACAAGCGCGGGGAGGAAGCTCGAGGCGGTAGCCGACATCGTTGACGATGGCCGCGACGCGGTACGACCCATAGAACCAGGGTCACAGCTTGCCTTTGGTGACCCCCTGGAGAGAGGCTGAGGTGCGGTGTCGGAGGCACAGCCAGACCTAGTCCCCGACGTTGTAGCGGATATCGCGGTGATGTTTGTCGTAGAAGCGCTTGTAGACAGCTTGGGACTGCTCCAGGTGGGCATGGGCGTCTGCCAGCAGCTTGTCGCGTTCCGCCATGTTCTTGGCCACCGCAGCGATCCGAGTTTCACCTGGTTCATTGGAGCGGATGGAGGGCGGGTCGCGGCCATAGACGATCTGGAACGGCGTTGTCTCGAGCGCGGACTGGTCGGCGGTGTTGTAGATGTATTCCACCCACGGCAGCCAGCGCGGCCACTAGCGGGGGTGGTCAACTGTAAGGCAACACAGATACATGATGATGACCTTGTTGGCAGCTTGGCCATCAGACTGCGGGCGGAACGCCGTCGTCATATGGAGCTTGATGCCGGCCAGGCGCATGAGCTCCTTCTAGAACAGCGACGTGAACACCGGACCGCGGTCGAAGACGATGGACTGCGGGATGCCGTGCAGCCGCACGATGTCGGAGAAGAAAGCTTGTGCCACGGATTCCGCTGAGTAGGTATGAGCCAGCGGAACGAAGTGGCAATACTTGCTGAAGCGGTCTACAATGGTGAGGATGACCGACTTGCCATCCACGCGTGGCAAGGCCTCGATGAAGTCCATCCCAATGTCTGCCCACACGGACGCCGGCATGGGTAGAGGGAGAAGCAGGCCGACGGGGTGCAGATGCTCTGATTTGTAGCGCCGACAGGTGGCGCACATGCGGATGAAGTCCTAGACCACCGCCCGCAGGTTGGGCGAGTGGAAGTCACGGCGGAGGCGATGGAGCGTGCGCTGGACCCCTTCATGGCCGTCGCCGTGAATAGCGGCGAGGAGTTCCCGAAGAAATGGGGCGCCAGGTGGGACGTAGAGGCGCCCCTAGAACGCCACCAAGCCATTGATGATGGACCAGGGCACCGCACGCTGGTTGGAGGCGATCTCCTCCTTGATCGCGACCAGCACGGGTGAAAGGTCTTTGTTTGGTTTTGGTAATTGAGTGACAACCTTAACTAGACTAATTGTGTTTATGTGAGATACACAGGTGATTAGTCCACATGTACATGTGTGTGAGCAACATATGCCATGACGGTGAAGATGGCTCGGAGATGTTGCAAAGCTCACACATGTGATGAAGGAGCTCATTGCACATGAAACATGACATTGAGTCATGTGATCTAGGTGGAGAAGATAAAGACATGACTTGGCTCGACGGACCGGTGGCTATAATGTCGGCCCCACATGACAAAAGAACAGGTACTTTGTTTGGAAAATGCTAATATAAATCGACTAATTATACCCCTTAAAATTTAGAAATTATAAAGCAAGGTTCGTCCCCAGTAGTATAAACATAATATGTTACAAGAAAACATATTCAGAGGCTGAATTATTGACTTTTACACAATCAATATAGAGCAAAGACGTGCCGAATGGCAATCACTGGACAGAAAGATAAATAAAAGGCAGTAATGTAGGAAACATATACATCTTGGAAACCAAAAGCAGAAAAGTATTTTCAAGTCAGGTCAGGTCAGGTGCTGCACAACTACAAATCCTCGGAATGCTACACTATTGTTCATATTAAGCCCCATCAAAGTCTGAGGCCCAACAAAGTTAAGGCCCATAATTATTTGTTTTGTTAAGATGTCAATGGGAGCACATGAAGGAGCAATCAGAAAGGCAAAACATCAAGGTACTGCCAGAGATGATCTTCAGTCAACAAATTCTGTAATCAAGATAGGTTATCATTGGTGGCGTGTAGCTTTATATATTAGTGTTTTACAGTGTCATTTGTGATATAAAGAAACAAGTTTGGTACAATTTGCATGAGTAAACTAGAAACTTCAATAAAGTAAAAAAAATTATAAAGTTCAATCAGGTACAAGAAACTGGTTTCTATATTTAAGAAAGAAAATTTCTCATCAACTTGTATAACGTGCTACCCCTGATAGTTGTAGAGCTGTATGATTTTTCTTCAGCCAGAAACATGTTTCCAGGACACATGGCAGAACGAGTCGTTTAAAGCCTAGCGAACTGGGTATGAAAAGGATGCACCTATTGCTGCGTTACGAATTTACATACTAGGTAGTCATATTATATTATTCATGCATGTGAGTACTACTGGTAGATGAATGCCTGAACCACATATAGGAACAGTTGTGGAAGAAGTGGAACATGCTTAAGAATTAAGACTGATATTGAAATCTACAAATTATTGATCCGAATACTTCGACAACTTAGAGCAGTCTCAATGCTTGAAACTATATGTAGTTTCTATATCTATTAATTTTCATATGAATAGTTTCTACGGAACATTTTTTTATCCAATCACATACATTCTCTAATAATCACATCCCTCCATGTCTTGGTTCTCGTGTAGACATGGTTTCTAATTTAGATCCAATTTCTATGATTTTTTTCTCTCTCTCCAATAACTACCTTGCCACGTTCATAATCACAAAGTTTCTGGGTCGATGGGGTCGAGGTACGGGGTCGCGGTACGTGGTACGCTACTTGCGAGAGATTTTTACACTTCGGGTCGAAAATGAACCCGTGAACCTGGGTCGGGGTCGACGAACCCGGGTCGAGGGTCGAAGGTGGTGAACCCGTTTTATGTGACTATGGCCACGTTAGTAAAACGTTTAGGTGACAGTACAATTAATGTCCATGGAAACTATGGTGGTGTCTGTATTAGGAGTGCCCTTAGTAAGCTGCCTATTCATATACAAGCTGAAACCACAAGCTAGCACAAGCATAAGACTAATCTATAATGCCAAGTAAATATAGGGGATAGTGTACCTGAATCCATACAAAAGAATCAACAGATTAACACATTCTTGGAAAGACCCAAGCCAAAGCTGCTGGATAAGTTTCCCCTCCTCGGTGTATGGCATCAACTATTTCCAAAGAACAGTCATCCAACGAATACTTGCACCAGGTCCCAGCATTATCTGCTGCTGCGTATATGAAGTCCCCTTGAATGCCCCTATGATTAGGACCGAGGCACGCTACAAAATGATTATCTGCAGCAAGAAACAGCGTGCACCCACCAAGGCTAGTAATACTGGCCCACTTCGCCTCCTCAAACTTCCACTTGAAAACATGGTACATTCCAAATACCAAAGTGCAAACGAGTATCATCTCACCACAGCACTCTGCAAGGTGCATATCATGCATATCCTGCATAGTCGGTCTATGCCAATGGCCTCCGAGAAACACTAACTCCACCAAATTCTTGTTTTCTGACAACTCCACAGCAGCGAGACGACAACCACTGGTAACATGTGAGATAACCAGTGCGTAGAGGGTGCCATTCACATAGATCAAATCCTGAAGCAAGTAGGGTTGACAGATTTCCGCAACGCGCCAGTCAGTGGCTTCGAGGTGGCAATACTGGATGGTGCGTCCACAGTACTTCCAGGTGAGGACTAAGTTACCGTAGAGGAGGACGCGGGAGAGGCGATCCGGGGGGCAAGAGAGGTAGGCCCGCTCGCCGGTGAGGAGGTGGACGATGCTCAAATTTCTGCGTATGTCCCTGACTCCCCTGGTTTCATAGATGGCGAGGCGGCAGCCGAGCGGGTGGAATTGGGTAAGAACGTGGCCGTTGGCGTCGACGGCCGCGCTTGGGAGGCGGAAGCGGTGGATCCCGCTGAGGGTGGGGTGGCGAAAGAGGACATGGGATCGGGTGCGGTCGAAGGCAACGAGGAGTAGCGGCGCCTGGGAGGCGAGGCTGGATGCGGTCAGCGGGAGGAGGGCGCGGTAGGCGCGACAGGCGGCGCGGAGCGCAAAGAAGTCCTGGAGGTTCGTGAGGCGCTTGGCGACCTCGGGGATCAGCTCCGGCGGGAAGAACAGCGACGATGCGGTGGGTGGAGGGGGGCAGCCTCGCTGGCGGTTAGCCGGAGGAGAGCGGCTTCGCCGGCGGTTGGCCATCGCCATTTTTGCTCGCGACCTTAACTGGCCGCCGGTGTGAATCTTTCTTCCGACTGCGGCCAGCCGACCACTGACTCCGATGTGTGCGCGCTCCGACTGGGCTACAAGTTCAGTATGGCCAACAGTTGGGCCGAATGGACTAAGACCGAAACAACCTGAGCTTGGGCTGCAACTTCCTTGCTCCTGCAGCCCATTTAGGGGTCGCGGGGACTCCTGCTGGTTCACTTCTTTCTCCTTCCTCGTCTTTCTCGCGCAGCAGCGCTGCAGCAGCCAGCCGACGCCAGGGCGCGCGATGACGAGAAGACGGTGGTGCCCCTGCGCGAGTGAGGACGGCGGCGGCGGGCCGCGCGACGCTGGAGCTTAGCCGCCGCCAACGAGTTCTTCGCCGGAGCGCGCGTGCGGCCAACACCGCGCTTGGCTCCGTCGAGGATCTCGTCGGTGGCCACGAGAAAGGGGACGGCTCGTCGGTGAGCCCTTCTTCTTCGCCGCCGCGTGCAGCGACGACTGCCCCGGCTTCGGGAGGTGCAGCACAGCCCGGCGGGTGGCGGATGGTTCCACGACAGAGCCCGCCTCGTCGTGCTCAGATGGTGGCCACGCGGATGACGAACTAGTACGTCGACAAACATGAACTTTCCTTTTATTTGGATTTGGATTTGGATTTCGGTGCTTCTAAAAATTGGGGATTTTGCCTGCTATAGGGTTTCAGGTTTTGGGGAATTTGGACTTACAGCTTGCAATTCGACCTAGAATTAATGCCAACGGGAGGGGCAAGTTGGCACTTGGTTGGATTGTCTTAAGTTCCCGCGCTGCAGGGTCGGAGTCGGATTGGAGAAGGCTGGATCCACAACGCGTTTTGGGTTCTCGCCTCCTTCTTCCCGCGGTTTCATAAATCCCCCGATCCCATCTCCTCTAGCGCCGATCCTTTCGCGTTTCTCCTCTCTGCCGCCACGCCCGCCAATAATCCCTAGCGAGCCGCCGCCCGCCGGAGCAATAGAGTCACCGTCCATGGCCGCGCAGCTTGGTCTTCCTCCTGGCTACCGTTTTGTGCCAACTGACGAGGAGTTGGTCAGGCTTCACCTCCTCCCTTGCATCCTGGACCAGCCCCAACCACGGAACGACATCATCGTGGACGACCCGCTGAGCGCGCCGCCATGGGCTCTCCTCGAGAAGCATGGACGGAAGCAGGAAGCTTTCTTCTTCGCGGTGGGGCAGGCCATGAACGCCAAGGGCAATCGCCAGAAGCGGACCTGTGAGGGACACGGGACCTGGCAAGGACAGGGCAAGAGGAAGCGCGAGGAAGAAGGCAAGGAAAGCAAGAAGCGCATGCGCGTGAGCGTGTGCGGCAGCACCAAGGAGATCGAGTGGGAGAAGTACGGTCTCAACTTCCAAGAGCGCGGCGTCAAGGGCAGCACGGGCTGGGTCATGCACGAGTACTCCATCACTTCCCCACCCGAGTTCGCTCGGTCGCCGATGAGGGTGTACTGCATCCGCCACAGCGGCCACGGCAAGAACGCCAAGAAGCACAACAGGGATGCGGAAGATTGGGGCAGCGACGACGAGGACGATGATGAAGTGGATGATGCAACCCTCGCCACTACCTGGTGTGCCGCGGAGGAAGACCCTGCCCTGTTCATCGGTGAGTACCCTCTGGCACCGCAGGCTGAGTACGTCACTTCTCTTCCTGTGGCGGTGGCCGATGTTGTCAACGCCGTTCCTGCTGATGGATTGGGTGCAGGAGCAGGGAATGATCAGGACTTGCCCGCGTTGGTGTTGGACGACGCCACTACCTGGTCTGCTGCAGAGGAAGATCCTACCCTGTTCATTGGTGAGTACCCGCTTGCACCACAGGCCGAGTACGTCACTTCTCTTCCTGTGGCGGTGGCTGATGTTGTCAACGCCAATCCTGCTGATGGGGAGGGCGCAGGAGCAGGCAATGATCAGGACTTGCCCGGGCTGGTGGAGGACGATAACTGTTTCGCTTTCATGAACTCTTTGTCTGATTTGGTGCCTGGTTTTGACTTGTTGCAATGAGATGATGGTGCCGGATGCATGATCAAACACGCCAAAAATTGATTTAGCTCCTTAATTTGTTGTAGCTTGAGATAGCGAATTGCTGTATCTTGATTTTGTTGAGGATTCTTCGATTCGTAGGTGATGCCTTTTTTTTGTTTAACTGTACTGCCTTGTTAGTACTAAGTTAGTTTAACGTCTTGACTCGTCTTCAAGATACTTGATGAGATCCTATTTGTGACCATTGGTGGATGTGGGCAATTCAAAATCTGCTTCTGTCTCTGCTATCATTTTTTTACTATTTTTGTTTTATACTTAAATACAATGAATGATACTGAAACAACCTTGATAAATGCCGCAGAAGGTGAGAATTACTATGGAGTTGTGAACTCCTCAATTATTACCAATCAGTAACAGTTTGAGCAAATAAACAGAACCTGAAGCTAATGGTACTCACTAAGGATGCGCATACTGTCAACTCTATTGATTAGACTGAATGCTTCTGTGTCTACTTATTTGTTTGTTTATATTTAACTACTACACTATTAGTGGACAAGAAGCAAGATTAGGAACATGTGTGGTTTCGATTGCATTCGTGTGTGATTATTAGTGAATACCTTATTGCTATCTCAAGAAATATTTATTCTTGTCACAGTTAACATACAAGTTGTTTATCAGAATGTTTAGATAATTACACCTTTCTTTCCTGAAACGATGAGTTTATATATTAGAAGGGAGGTAATTAGATGTGCAGTTTTCTTATCTTCTCATCTGTTGCAATGATCCATCTAGTTCACTTTTATCTTAAAAAAAATCTATCTAGTTAACTAATGATAAATCATGTTCTTTTGTTTGCTCAGACTGGAGTGAGAAATGGGGATGAAGTTTCCAAGGGTTCAGTTGTGAATGGACAGAAGGATTGCATCAAATTAAGGACCTCTTTTGCTTTGACAATGGATGTTGCGTCAGCTTGCCCTCGTTGATATTTCTTCGAGGCAAGAATCAATATTTTGAATTCATCTTATAACCTCTTTTGTGTTATTTTGATATTACATATCTAATATGTCATACCATGCAGCCACTGCTCGCATAACACCAATGTCCTTTGGTAGGTCATGAGCTTTTTTTGCAATAGGTGAACGTGAAAAGAAGAAGCGTCAGTATTTTTACTTCTCTTGCCTTTTGAATGGCTGGCGCATCTAACACCTGCCACTGAAGAAAAGATCCTTTTTCCATCTCATCATCTCTATAGGCACATCCAAATCAAATTCAGTTGAGTGTTAGCATTGTAGCATGGCTTACTCCATTCGAGAGAACCCGGCATGGACTCTGATCTACATGGCTGACCAGGCTCAATCCAAAGAAATGTATGTTCTGCTTCAATTAGCTTACAGTTAGTATCCTCACTTCTGCTTAACTTCTTCCACATCCATTGGTTTCTCTCTTGGCCGACAAAGGGACTTACAGCGATCTCCCTTGTAAATTTCTGTCGTACCCTGCATCGTCAAGGCGTCATCCAACCCTACCAACACCTCTGCCGCTGCAGTCGGCTTCTCCTTGTAATTTCTTAACTAGGTCTATGCTAGCACTTGTGTTTTGTCGACTCTTGGGACCATGATCTGCAAGTGCTCCCTAGCTAGTAATAACAAGCCTGAGATTAGATCCGCCTACTAATAATGGCGACTATGTAGCAAGTTTTGTCTATTTTGAATCAATCATAATGGCAACTTGTGTGTAAATTACGCAGCAGCCCCTGTTCATCAGTCACTACTTATGTCTCAACCATTGTAAGTTGAGATTAGCAAGTATCATACACATAATTCATATATGCTTGACTGAACCTACTGTTTGGCATGCAAGAATAGTATTTCCAACTGGGCTGACAAATTTATATATATACATGCATCCCATATGCTTGCTATGTGCTTGACTGAACTGAATAATGGTGCATCTTGGAGCTGCCTGTCTGAATTTTTGTGATGTATAGCTGTTAATATATATTATTTTAGACCAGTAATGTTTTTCCATTAATCCGTTGGTTCTTCGGGCTTTTACATATTTTTTATAGTATATTTGCAGTTGCATTGCATTCTATTTTGTCCTATTCAGTGAGCTATGATTTTTGTTTTCTACATTTTGAGATACGATGCGTTGAATCTGGTGTACGACTGCTGATTAATGGTATGCTTATGTTGTCTCTGCAGGAGAGAAATATAGGTCCTCATCAAGGAGGCGGAAGGTTTCTGGATGCACCCTCTTGTACTTGGATTTGTACATATTAGTTAACATTATCCTAGAATATCTGCAATATCCAACCACATAGTATATTGCAG